>VBSM01003230.1:3781084-3803792 GCA_008086735.1 Cheirogaleus medius | reverse complement strand
AAAAATTAAGATGTCTAATAGATAAACCCCCCCACTAAAACAATGAATGCTCCAATTTTACATAGAAACATAATTGTTTTAACCATCCCTAACTTAGAGTTAGGCAAGCTCCCTAAATGACTGGGAGTTTCTAATAATCACCACACGCATAAAGGGGAGCTGTGAATTGCACTACAGATGGGTGCCCTTTGTACCATCTTGCTGTGTTAGAGCAATCTCTGCCTTCAATAATAAATCCAATTAAGTGCTCTCTTGTCACAGTAGGAGAAAGCCCTAATCAGGCACTGGTTCAGCGTGGTGTTGTCAAGTAAGTGAGGCTGGCAAACTCAGGAATCATTACTGCAGCCTACAGAAAACTAAACTAAGTAAATGTAAGTCAGATTCAGAGACATCCTGCCACTCAGGCTGGCAAAGCAGAAGAGTGGTAGTGTCCCAAACATTCTTCAACATACCCCTTACAAAACTCCCAAATAATATAGCAACCCAGTTTGGAGCTCAGAGATACAAGACACATGCTCTGAGGCAGACACCAGGTTCCAGGATGCCTGTCTGATTTTATATGGACTATACCAAGAACTTTCACTTGTAATCTTTTGAAAGCAGATTTTCTCTAAAAAATTGCAAATAAAAATTTTCATTTATATATTTTCTAGGGTCTCTAGAAAGGGGGGGAAATCCTCATACCCTCTAGAATAAAGTTCGGAAGGGGGAGAAAGGCTTCCCATTTTCATTATACTCTTAAGAAGTTTTTCTTCAACTAGCACTCTTAGGCTTCTGTGCCAAAGCAGAGAATTCACCTAAAGCCTCTCACTCTCCAAAAATGAGAGTGCTTCTCCCTTTTGTTCAAAGTCTGCAAGCCCCACAGATGCCAGGGCTATTGACCTAACACAGCTGTTGGCCAGAGCAGCAACTGGCTGCTTTCCCCATTCTAGTAGGGCTGATCAATGACAAGACTCAAATCCCTTCAGCTTTCACTACTCTCTAATTCCTGTATCATCCTTACCACTTGAGTGATAAGTAAATCTAGTGACCTACTTTTCTAGGGGTTTCTGAAAACAAGAGTGATGAAAATTGAGATTGAAAACTTAATGGGTTCCCCTGGGCCAGAGCAAATACCTTTCTAGCTCTCTATTCAGGGAGAGCGTCAGAATTTGCCTTCAGTGGACTAAATGAACAAGCTGCTTACCTCCATGGGAATTCCACAAGGAGAAAAATCCCTTCCCTACAACCTCAATATTTCAGAGGAATGCCTCCTGGCACAAAAGACTTATTTCTAACTCAGCCACTACATTGGCCCAATTCAGGGAGAGTCAAAAAAGTCTGCAAACTAAGAAAATGGAATGGAGAATGTAAGTGTAACAAGATGGTAACATCAGAAACATTTCCAGGAGGAGGAATGACTTCTGAAAAATTTAACACAATCCTGTGAGAACTGAGATATTCACAGAATTACAAAAAGCAGCACTCAGGGAGCCAACCTACTCCCAATGTTGCTAAAAAAAGCCCAGTGTTTATAGGCTGCCATTCAGATGTCACAGCATAGCAGCAAATTAAGAATAAGTGTTCCTATTTTATTCACTAGGAACAGACTGAGGTCAGTTAGGGAACTAACTAAAGGTGCAACAGCAAGGAGTATCAGAACAGACTTGAACTCGTGTCTGTGACTCCAAAATCTGAGCTTCATCACCATGCCACTGTCCCCATCTAGAACTTGCATCCCTTGGCTCTCATGCCTCTGATCACCGAAATCTTCTATCCAGTCAAGTCCCAGCCTTCTTTTCTAAATACTTTCTCTCAAAACCGAGTTCTTCCATGTATTGAAGTTTCAACCACAAAGACAATCACAGATGACTCGACTCTATACTCCCAATTCTCACTTTCTAGGATTCATCTCTCTGAATTCAAAAGCCCTCCTAACATCTGAAGCTAAATGCGGTAACAAATTATCATCTCACAAAACGTAAGAATCATCTTGAAATAGCAAGTCCAGCTAACTATTTTACTAAAATGTTCTTATCTGTGTCAGTTGAACCACCAGCTAGTGTTCTGGATACAGCGAGGACCAGTGTGTCATTGGAGGAGCAGGTTTAGCAATAAGAAGTAGAGACCTGCCTGGAAATTCTCTGAACCCTCCCTTCCCAGGTTAGCAGCAGCAGAGGCGGCAGACCACATGCAGTGGGCAATAGCACCAGCCCAAACTAGGGCTGGTCCAGCGTACTTACCTATAGACGACGGCAGGGATGCGCTTCCAAGACCTGAAGCTTGCTACACTTTCTAGTTCTTTGTCAGTGATCCAGGCAGGGACTATGAGCTCTTGGGGGTAGCTACCACATAACCTAACAGGGAAGATGAGAAAGGGGGAGAAGACAAGAGAAGAGAAGAGGGGGGGAGAGGAGGGAGATATACTAGGTGAGCCAGCATAAAGATGTTGATTATGCTACCAAAGAGCTAAAGGCAATGAGGAATATTACTTGAATTTTGGTCCATCAACAGAATGGGTTGCTTTAAGTGTTTATGTATATATGAAGGGATACTATCATGGATTTCCACTTGATGTTGCCTTTTAGGAATGTGGCAATCTTAACTATCAATGGAAAAAAAGGAGCTGGCATGGGCAGTCTCTTTGTTCTCCATTATAACTCTGTCATAACAAATATATAGGTCATTTCTAACTCCACAAGTGCCCATTCCAATTACAAAACAGTCTGCGTCACCTCTACCACACCCTCAGTCTTACAGGCTTTTGTGAGAGGGAAACATGAAGGAGGACAAAAGTCCACAATTTTAAGTTTCCAAAGACCTCACAGGATTAACTAATTTACTCTTTGATTTGAACCAAGCAGAGTGTCCTACTTATAGGTAACAAGTGCATCCATGGGTATGTGGAACCAATACCAAATGCCAGCCTACTTGTTGCATGTACAAACTGTTGAGCCAGGTTAGTAATGTGACTATGCTATTAATCGTAATTTCTATAAAACATACTTCAGAACAAACTATACCCAGGGAATAAAGCTCTTTTTTCATTAGGGAAGATAGATGCTAGCTGCTTGCTAATCACGCTGTTGTCCTGGGAAGCACTACTTCTGATAGGTTTTACTTACAGGACAATGTTTCTTTATGGGTAACCAAATTTTCCTTTTCAATACTGAAGGCAATAAAGCCTTTAATCCAAATCTCAAAACTCACAAACTGTCCCCTACCTACCTCTGTCCTATGCATTAGGGGAAAAGGCAGAAAAACACAAACTGGCTTAGGAGTTGGAGATTTTGATTACTTTTTCACTAAATCTCTCTCCCTATTCTCAATTTCCAGACAATAAAGTATGAGTAATTTAAAAGCCACTAAACAAGGAGAATGGCTATGACCAAGAGTAGCTACACAAACTTCCTAACACCTAACCCACAAACTTCTAAAAATAATCTGGGACAGAGTGATCACAGCTAATACTCTCGCTGTGAGTCCCATTTCTTTTGTTTTATACTCTCATTCTTCCTTTGTAGTATGAAGAACTTTCAACACCCTGAAGACTGCGCTTTTGAGGTGGAACTAGTAAACTCAAAGAGACAAAGTTAATTTTTAAAACTCATATTAGGGATTTTTTTTCCCCAATAAGCTTGGTTTAAAGTTTTCAGATTCAATTTTCTGAACATTAAGTTCATTGTCCTATAGGTACTCTACTACCCTTGCCACTCTATAAGCAATAGCTGCTCTCCTGTAGATAAACAGTTTCCGGTGTAGGAAAGGTGGGTGACACTCAGGAAAGCCTATGGCAGCCTCAGGCTCTCTGAGGCCCCTCCCTCCTCCTGTCTCTACTCTCCTTCTCTGCTTTGACTTATCACTGAGAATAGGCAAAGGTAAGACAGGTCTGTAGCTACTGACTTCCTCACAACACCCTGGGTTCTTAAATCCTAGGCCAAGGCCCATGTTAAAAGCTGTGTATAATAATTAGCTGTAGCTTTTCAAACAAAAATGAAAACACTCTGATGGCTGGCCACAAACAGACCAGAAAAACAGTATGGTAATTTAAGGCAGCTCAAAGGACCACAAGAATGATTGGTGCTACAGGGAAACTTAGGAGAAGGATATATTAATTTAAATCTCCTAGACAACTTTCTTTTGTTTTATAAAAACTTGGATCACAGACATCACAGTAGTTAACTGCCCTTCCCCACTCAGAGCACTTAAACGTTTTAAGGAAACAGGTAAAGGCTAAATATTTCATAATAATTACATTAACATTTAATGGTTAAATGATCATAGCTGTGAAGTTGGTTTTAAATCAACATATTAAAGAACAGAGTAATACAGGTTGAGAATCTCTAATCCAAAACTTCAGAATGCTCCAAAATCTGAAACTGAGTGCTGACACAATGCCACAAATGGAAAATCCTATACCTGACCTCATATGATGAAAATTTTGTTTTCAAAATTGTAGTCAAAATTTTGTTTCATGCACAAAATTATTTAAAATATTATATAAAATTACCTTCAGGCTATTAAGGTATATGAAACAAATGAATTTTGTGTTTAGACTTGGGTCCCATTCCCAAGAAATCTCATTATGTGTATGCAAATTCCAAAATCCAAAAAAATCCCAAATCAGAAACATTTCCAGTCCTAAGCATTTCAGATAAGGGATATTCAAACCTGTACTTCTATTTCATAGGATCTAGAATAAAATTACAGTCATAAAAACTAGCTTCTAAGTGTTTTGTCACTGCTTATGAGGTCACTGACCCTATCTCTAATGTGATGCTTAGTGGTGATGAGAACAAGGGAAACTGTCAGCCTACAGGTAAACACAGTATTATCTAGTCATGCCTGTGCCAGGGAGAACAGAGGCCTAGGGGGAGGGTAGAAAGGAAGGTTCCAGGATCCTGGTAAGTAAGGATCATTTTCCACTCCCAAAGACAGCAATGGGAACAGAAGGTTCAAGAAATACTCTGAAGATCACACATTTATACCAGTGGTCCCCAATCTTTTTGGCACCAGGAACTGATTTCATGGAAGACAATTTTTCCATAGATTGGGGTTGGGGATAGTTTTGGGTTGATTCAAGCACATTACATTTATTGTACAAACCTCTCTGCTAATGATAATCTGTACTTGCAGCCACTTCCCAGTGTGAGCATGACCACCTCAACTCCACCTCAGATCATCAGGCATTAGATTCTCATTAGAAGCGCACAAGTAGATCCCTGGAATGCACAGTTTACAGTAGGGTTTGTGCGCCTACAAGAATCTAATGCCTCTGCTGATCTGACAGGAGGCAGAGCTTATGTGGTGATGCCAGCAATAGGGAACTGCTGTAAAGACAGATGAAGCTTCACTTGCTCACCCACGACTCACCTCCTGCTTTGTGGCCTGGTTCCCACCAGGTCACGGACCGGTACTGGTCCTCGGCTTGGGGTTTGGAGAACACAGATTTAGACTTAATAATAGACTTAATAAGCCCATTTCAAAGAAAAAGTCTAAGTTCAAATGTTCTGCCACATGAGAACTGGAGTTTCTGCAAAGGCACTGGCTGTGAAACACAGTCCACGGGAACCCATATAACTCACTTGTACTTCTCATTGATGTTGGAAATCCTCCAGGCATTGTTCATATCAAAACCCATTCTCTCCACCTCGTTTTTAAACCTTGATGTTACATGCTCCCCTAGAGGCCAGAGACAGACAGCAAAAAAGGAAGAAATAAATACCATTTTGCAAAACAGGTAGAATAAAAGCATAGTTACCCTGGCTAGGTTGTTTGTTTTATTTTAAAGGCAGGAATTGTATAAATAATAAAATAACATACATTTAACCTTACTTTAAAAAGATCCCTGTCAGGTTAAGACTATAAAAAGGAAAGAAACTAATTTTGATCAAGAATTATGTTATTTCAACTAATCTCTACTATCAACTCAGAGCACCATCACTGAACTCATTTGATAAAGGACAAAACTGAAATTGAGAAAGGTTATCATGGCAGGTCTGTCTGGCCCCAAACCCCATGCTCTTGTCACTACACTGGCTACTTTCCTACTTACACACTCAGACCAATAGTACACATAATAAGAAAATCAGGCCGGGCACGGTGGCTCACGCCTGTAATCCTAGCACTCTGGGAGGCCGAGGAGGGCAGATCGCTTAAGGTTAGGAGTTCAAAACCAGCCTGAGCAAGAGCGAGACCCCATCTCTACTAAAAATAGAAAGAAATTAATTGACCAACTAAAAATATATAGAAAAAATTAGCTGGGCATGGTGGTGCATGCCTGTAGTCCCAGCTACTTGGGAGGCTGAGGCAGGAGGATTGCTTGAGCCCAGAAGTTTGAGGTTGCCGTGAGCTAGGCTGACACCATGGCACTCACTCTAGCCTGGGTAACAGAGTAAGACTCTGTTTCAAAAAAAAAAAGAAAATCAATAACAAGATCACCAAGCACCAAGAGTATTAATACAGATCTACAATTCCTCGTCCAAAACTCTTTGGTGATTTCAGAACATGAGTGTTTCCCAGATTTTAGAAAGGTAAGACAATGCATATATTATAGTATCAGGCTCATGTTCTCAACAGGATCTACTTAATTGAGCATTAATATTTCTTCTTTCAGTGAAATGTATAGATAATTTATACCAACTTGGATAAATAAAGCAATAAATAGCATCCTGTCAGCTCCTATCAGGATAAGTCACCAAATAGAGTATGAAAAGCCTTTTGATTTTCAGAGCATTTTATAGAATTGCAGGGAAGAGGTCATAGAATCATAACTGCCAGTACCTAGGAATCTCAGGAAACACCATACTACTAAGTGCTGATCATTTGTGATAATATCCACTCAAACAGGTATAATCTGGCTACATTCACCCTAATGAATTTGGCTTTTTCTTCCTTAAAACAGCAACAAAGGTAGAAGTGAGCCTAACATAAACGTCAGTAAATCTGAAATAACTTTCTTCCTTAAAAACAAACACAGTCCTAGGTCAGGCACAGTGGCTCACACCTGTAATCCTAGCACTCTGGGAGGCCGAGGGAGGAGGATAGGTTGAACTCAGGAGTTCGAGACCAGCCTGAGCAAGAGTGAGACTCCGTCTCTACTAAAAATAGAAAGAAATTAATTGGCCAACTAAAAATATATAGAAAAAATTAGCCAGGCATGGTGGCGCGTGCCTGTACTCCCAGCTACTCGGGAGGCTGAGGCAGGAGGATCGCTTGAGCCCAGGAGTTTGAGGTTGCTGCGAGCTAGGCTGACGCCATGGCACTCTAGCCCAGACAAGAGAGTGAGACTTTGTCTTAAAAAAAAAAAAAAAAACACAGTCCTAAGGCAGTAATTTTATTTCAAAAAAAAATTAAGCAGTACCCCTAATGCATAGTGTTACAGATTATAAAATAAGTGCTAGTGGTAGCTGGGAAAACTACCACAACAAATAAAAGCACAAAACAGACTGCTTTGGTGATCAAGGTATAACGCTTTGCTCTCCCTAGGAGAGGAGTCACAGAATAGGAAATAGCAATTACTTGAATGAAAGACAATTCTGCGAAACTACTTCTCATTTAAACTGATTTTCTTGAGCTTAAGCTAGGTATTATACATTTCCTGAAGAAGAGCTATAAAAAGAAGAGGTTCACAGATGCAGGAAGAAATAACAGCTAAATCCATTCCATTTTGGAAAAGTTTTAGAAGCAATATAGCGGGCTTCCCAATAGGAAAAAAGCTATCTCAATTGGGGTGCCATCTGTCTGCAAATTGCAAGGAATATTGACCATCAAGAATACTAGACAAGGAGGCCAGGCATGGTGGCTCACACCTGGAATACTAACACTTTGGAAAGCTGAGGTGGGAGGATCACTTGAGGCCAGGAGTTCAAGACCAGCCTGAGTGAGACACCATCTCTATAAAAAATAGAAAAATTAACTGGGCATGGTGGCACATGCCTATAGTCCCAGCTACTGGGGAGGCTAAGACAGGAGGATGGCTTCAGCCTAGGAATCTGAAGTTGCAGTGAGCTATGATGATGCCACTACACTCTAGCCTAGGAGACAGAGACCCTGTCTCAAGAATTAAAAAATAAAAGAATACTAGACAAGGAGTTCTGGATTCATAATGCCAATCTAAAAGCTACAAAACTATGGCAACTTCCAAGTTCATTTAATTAATTAGAGAAGATTTTTTCCCACCCTGGGATATGGCGCTAAGTCTCTGCAAAAGGTGAAAGCACTTTTATTAATGATCTTATACATCAATACCTCTATCTTAGGGTAAAACACATAGATACCCTAAAAGAATCTTGTGATCTAAAAATAACACTGGCAAGATAATAACCACTACCACTATTACTAGCAATTTACTTTGTAGAACCATAGCCCCAAGAAGAGCTTAGAACCACCCTCCAGAGCATGAAATTCTGAACAACACACAAGAGAAATATGTATTGAGTCGCATGTACAGAAAATCTGTTATTTCAAGTTCCTTGAAAACATGTAGTTTTAATTATCTTTGTATCCTCTAAAGCAGTGACTTCATAAACTTTGAAACTGATGACCACAATCCAAAATAAGAATTATATTTCACATCACAACATCCGTTTATTTTTAAAAAGGAGTTTCACAAAACAATATCCACTATGTGTGTGATATATTCTAATAATTTTCTATTCTGTTTCATGTCTTTAAAATTTGATTTCATAACCCACTAATGGATCACAACTTTTTTGAAAACCACCACTTGAAAAAAAATCTAAGAGATCTTAAGTGTGTACTAAGCTTTTAAAAATGATGTTAGATATTCACTTATGTTTAGCCAGAAAAGTAAATACATCAATTGCTAGATTCGCCTTAAAAATTTCCATCTCAGGCCAGGCGCGGTGGCTCACGCCTGTAATCCTAGCACTCTGAGAGGCCGAGGCGGGCTGATCGCTCAAGGTCAGGAGTTCAAAACCAGCCTGATCAAGAGTGAGACCCCGTCTCTACTAAAAATAGAAAGAAATTAATTGGACAACTAAAAATATATAGAAAAAATTAGCCGGGCATGGTGGCGCATGCCTGTAGTCCCAGCTACTCGGGAGGCTGAGGCAGAAGGATTGCTTGAGCCTAGGAGTTTGAGGTTGCTGTGAGCTAGGCTGATGCCACGGCACTCACTGTAGCCTGGGCAACAGAGTGAGACTCTGTCTCAAAAAAAAAAAATTTCCATCTCAGAATTCCCATCTCTCAACTTATTCAATATTAGATATATTATAATATCCCAAATTATTTTAAATATTGGGGCCATAAGGTTTTTGTTTGGCTTTGTTTCCATTTCAACCCTTCTTGTCTGCTTCCCCCATCCCCAAATGGAAATTTGTCCCTTTTCAACACTTAGTATTTCTTATACTACAAACAGTCCAGCAATTCCCATTTTAGTGGAAATTAACTATTTTTAAAGCAATGAACTCTGTAACCTATCCATAACCACAGTGTCAATTGGCAGTCTAAAAATTTTCCCCAAAAAAAGTCTAGCTCCCTGGTTGATTCTGAGTATTCAAGCCCACAATTACACACAACTTAAAGGCCTGAGATAGAAGGGACAAGCCTTTACCTGGCATGTGAGGAAGCAGACCAGTACCAGAGTTACAGAAGGTGAAAACTATCCCTCTCACATTTTCAAATATGGAGAGAGGAATTACTCTTTTCTATGTAAAAAGGTTTCAAAAGTCCTGCACACTTCCTGGGCTGCATTCAAACCAGAAGACAGTTAGGTAGGCAGCTGCACAGCAGTGTAAGACCCAGAGTCATATGATATTTGTGGATAAACAAGATGTGTTTGATGGATGTTTCTCACAAGAGAGATCAGAGAGGTAGGCCTGATACTACCAAACTGAAGCTGAACTGACCAGTCATCTGTCAGGACCTTCAGATTAATGCTTTAGGACAGAGCCATCGCCAAGAAGCCAGCTGCAATGAACAGCAGGAAGTTGAGGACATGGGAGAGAAGCTTTTAGCTTTAAGCCCACTCCTTTTTTAGAGTTTAAGGGACTAAGAACAGGATCAAGTGTTTGCAAAGGCTTTTGTAGGATTCACGGGTGAACTCCAACAGCAATGCTGAGATTTATTCTAAAGCTCGAGACCTACAGCTGTGGCCACAGTATGGCTAACTATTAATATGACAGATTCAACAACTAGAAACTAGATTTATATGAATACCAAGGCAATGATGTAATTTTCCCATTTCCCTCCTCTCTGATACATTCTACTCTTAACAGGCTAGGTGGAGGAGAATCCATAAAAGGATTTATTAACTGCAGAAAGACTAAATTTCTACCCCTCACAATCTATGCTTGTGATCTCATGTACTGGGGAAGATTATAAAAAGGCATGACTTTGAAGTATCTCAAGTGTTGTCTCATCCTAAAGATGACTTATAAGAATGTGGTTGTCTGGTATGCTCTTGTTTGGTGAGTAATGCTATAGCTACCCAACAACAATTTTGGGTGGAGACAAAAGAACCAGGTTGACTGGCTTTTAAAATGCCACCAAGGGTGGTTTTTTTTGTTTGTTTGTTTTTTTAAATTAAAAGCAAGCTTTTCCTCTGTACTCCACAGTGAAAATACATAAAAGGAAAAAACCACATATACACATACACTCAACCAAGTCAATGAAATACAGTAAGATTCCACGTGAGTGGTGGCAGGTTAACTTCAGTGTAGATGTGTACACTGGGAAGAAACAAAATGCAATCATTACTCAGAGTTATTTCCAACGAATCAGTTATGATGGCATTACCTTATAGTTGCATAACTTCCAAAGTGTTTTCAGAAGCATGGCACAGAAGAGGCACTCAAACATTTACTGAATTGAACTATGTAGCATTAACAGAGTTGATCTTCAAGATACCCAGATCAGCTTGGGCAGGAAGAACATGAATGTTTCAGTATGAAGTACAAAGGAAACTAAAGTGCAGAGAGGAAAAATGGTTTGCCCAGTGCTTCGGTTTTTCCTTCTCCCCCAACTAAATAATAGTATGTGTTTGAATTCAGGTTTCTAATTCCTAAATCAACACTTTACCCCAACATGTCCCATGTATCACAAACCCACAAAAAGACAGGATGTTGTGGATATCTCCATGTCCTGGTAGCCAAAGAATACCAGATATAATCAGGAAGGAAAGGACCTAGGGACCAAAGTCATCCTACTTCAGGACAAAGTCACCCACAATTAAAAGACAAGAGTGAAGTTCTGAATTGGTACCTCTTAGGAAATAGCTAAAGAGGTGGCTCAAATCCAGAAGAAACAACTAAAGTTATCAAGGAAATAAAGTCCTCTTACATAGATGAGGATTTTTCAGTCTGTGGTGGTTAAGAGAACAGGATAAGAGAAAGCAAGCCTTGTTGACTGAATGCTGGCAACTCAAAATTAGGAAATGCCTCTTGGTCTTGGCCTCTTAGGGGTCTTAAATCAAAGTTCTTCTAACATAATGCAGCCGGATGCACTCAATAAGTTCATTATCCTAAGAGATGATAGAGACTAAAAATTTCAAAAATAAGATGCAATGGTTAAAAACTCAGCAAATGTACATGTATGACTTGCGTACTTCATTGTCTATAAATTTAATCTTTTAAAAAAGCCAGCTGGGTATGGTGGCTCACATCTACAATCCCAGTGCTTTGGGAGGCCAAGGCAAGATGACTTGAGATCAGGAGTTCGATACCAGCCTGGGCAACACAGCAAGACTAATCTCTACAAAAAAATTTTAAAATTAGCCAGGCGTAGTAGCACATACCTGTAGCTACTCAGGAGGCTGAAGCAGGAGGACTGCTTGAACCCAGGAGTTTGAGGCTGCAGTGAGCTATGATCATGCCACTACACCCCAGCCTGGACATGAGTGAGATCTCATTTCTTAAAACACCACAACAAAAGCCCAAACTTGAAAAGAGTCATAAACGAAACAAAAAATAAATTTAAAATGTGATGGCACCTCAGTAAAGACGACACAAAGAGAGATGCAATGGTTAAGAATGTGAAGTGAGAGAGAGTTTAGGCACATTCTCATGAACTTCCAAGGTTTGTCTGGTCTCTTGTGGATGTCTTTGGATTCCACCAGCCTGGACAGGCTTGTGAAAAGATTAAATTCTGAGGCTTCCCCTGAGGTTCCACAAGGGCCTCTGTTTTTCAAGCTCTGTATCCATAGCACCCCACACAGTCAGTCACAAGCTGAGAACTGGTTTTAAATCCCAGCTGTCAGTGACTAGCAGCAGGACTTGACAACAAGCTTTACCTGTGAGCCTCCATTTCTTTGGCTCCCAAAACAGAGACACCAGGCCTGTGTGATGAGACCTCCCTGTCTGATGAGGTCATGAGAATCAAACAAAAGTAAACATCAAAGCATCTTTAAAAATAAGATAATGCTTATGTTTGTTATGAGCATTTAAACTGAACAGAACAAAAATCTGAACCAAAAGTTTCAATCAGTGATGGACCAGGGAACAAAGTATAACTAGATTAGCTTCAAACGTCTAAAATAACCCAGCGCAGACTTATAAGACTGAAGATTAAGGATTAAAATTTCCAGTATAAAGAAAGAAGTTCCAAGAGTAAACTTACTAGAGGGAGGCTCACAACTTTTCACTGCTTAGAAATTTAAGACTTTGCCTCGAAGTCTAACACACTAAGAGTCAGTGTTAGACCAGCAAAGTTCTATTTATGGCAGCATAAAGTTTACAGAAAACTAAATGCAGAGAAGCAACATGAACTTGGTCAAGGCAAAGACAGTGAATGGGACAAAGATTATATGAGAAGTCAGGATGCCTGGGTTCCATAACAGGCTCAACAGCTCTATCTGTCCTTGAGGAAGGAACTTGGCCTCTCTGGACCTCTGTTTCTTCATCTATGGGATAAAAAGGGTGACAAGAGGTAATCTATGACTTGAAAATTCTAAGACGGCAAAAGCCATTTGTATTCCACTATTCTACAACCTATTTTCACACTTCTGTGCCTTTATTTATGATACTTTCTCTCATGTTCTTTTCCCCATTCTCTTATCAATGAACTCCCATTCAACCTTCAAAGCCTACTCAAAAGCCACTTCTAATGTGAAGTCTTCCCAAACATGGACACAAAACTCATGGCTTCTATTAGGCTTCCATAACAACCATGAAGCCTTATAGTTGATTTTAGGCCCAGCAGATTGTAATGCCAAGCCTAGTGTTCTTCCCTTCCCTTCTTCCCTTGGAAGGCAGGAAACATGTTCTATTAAAAGCTTAGAAGAATGATGTGCACATCATTATGGTGCTCCACAGAATACACATGGATTAAATACATGAAAGCTTAGGCATCCTGTTTTATGTTAAAGATACCTCTAGCAAGTAGCTTGACAAAGCCCTTCGCCATTTTTGCATTTTAGAAAGGCCTACCTGGTCTGCACAGGTCTCCATGTTGCTCTTTTTCACTGGCATAGACTTCCATGCACCAAGCGTGGTATGCAAATGAGAAGAGATCTTCTATTTTAGCAGGTGGTCGGATTGCATTATTCAGTCTCTTCAGCCACTCTTGACACTGCTCAAAGGTTGAAAACTGACACCTTTGGTAAAGCCAAATAAGTAATCAGAAGACAGTTGACAATGAACATTAAAAAAGCCACCATTTCAAGAGTGCCTACTTATGAAGTGGGAACTACAATCAAGAAAGCATCAGAGGCAGTCGTTCACATATTGATCATCATTTACAATAAAAAAGGACCCAACAAATTTCAGCCAATGATGTAAAACGTCAAAAAGAAAACTGGACGTGTGGAAAATCTATTTTTTAAGCTAAGGAAATCTCTTGAGATTAATGACAATTACAGAAAAATGGCAGTTATTCTCTTTCATGAATAGGATTTCATTCTACTTCTTCCAAAGTTTTCTGGTTGTCCCTCTCAAGAAATATGTTTAGAAAAATCCTTTTGGTTTTGTAATGACATATCAGGCCATGCTAAAAAATAAGAACAGCACTACTTTTAGCCAGTTAGGGAGTGATTTCATTATCTGCTTATTTAGCAATTAGGACAAATCAGATCCAAAATAAAGACAGATTACACTGAAATTTTCAGCTGTGACCACATAGAAAACAAAAATTCTATTATCAACTGCAATTTTCAGTATATACAACTACGAGGTCAAAACAATTAGTGCAAACTGATTTAAGAATTTGTTTAAATATTTTGCCTTTTTGAATGCAGTGTTAAAAACTGAGTAATAACAATAAGCAAGCTTTTTAAACTGTGAGTTATAGCCAGTATCTATCAAAAGCCAATTCTGACTAAAAAGTAACTTAAGTATTTACCTTAAAACCAAGGGATCACTTAAATCTCTCCCTCATCCCAATCAATGTGACTCATCAATATGCCAACACACAATGTTTACTGGCACCCCAGAGTAAGTCAAAAGGAAAAAGTAAAAATGTGCAGAATTTAACACTTCTAGAGCTACTCAATTTCAAAATGAATTTTAGGCATCATTTTGCAACTATTACAGTTAAAATTAGACCAGATAAAAATCATCAATGGATGCTAAACCTATAGAGAAATTTTGATGAGAAGTAGAAAATTTTGCACTGTCTCAAAATGCCTCCCGTAAATTGTTTATTAGTTGCAAGGGAGAAAATATAAAAATTATACAGAAATCAAGTGACACCTTGATTGGAGTAATCAAAATTAACATCATGAATGAGGGATAAGTGGACATTGTTTGCCTCGAGATGTGATACAATACCCCAAAAAGGACACATCATATACAGTATATTCCAGCTGAGAATACAAAACCTCAATTTAATTAACAAAACATTTGACAAATATAAAATGATACTAAAATAAAAGATTGTATTGTTCAAAACGTGAATGTCATAAAACACAAAGAAAGGATGTGTAAAATGTTCCAGATTAAAAAAGGCTATAGAGTCGTGGCAGCGAAATGTAATATCTGACCTAGACTGGATCCTGAGTGAGGGGGTGAGGGAGAATGCTATAAAGGACATCATTAGGTCAAATGACAAAACTGGAACATTTATAGTATAGATTGGATAAAAGTATTACCAATGTAAAATTGCAAAGTTGATAATGATGCTGTGGTTATATAAGAAAATATCCCTATTCTTAGGAAAGCACACTAAAGTATTTTGGGGTTAAGAGCCATGATTATGTAACTTACTCTCAAATTGTTCAGGAAAACACTATCTCTCTCATACACACACACAGAGAAGGCCTCTGCAAATGATAAAGCCAATGAGAGTAAAGTGTTAACAATAACACATGAATCTGGGTAAACGGCATACTGATATTCTTTGTACTATTTTTATTTTTGTACTTTTTTTTGTAAATTTGAAATTATTTCGAAATAAAAACCAAAAAACATTTTTCTCACGCCTGTAATCCTAGCACTCTGGGAGGCCAAGGCAGGAGGATCGCTTGAGGTCAGGAGGTTCAAGACCAGCCTGAGCAAGAGCGAGACCCGTCTCTACCAAAAATAGAAAAACTTAGGCGGGCATGATGGCGCGTGCCTGTAGTTCCAGCTACTAGGGAGGCTGAGGCAGGAAGATAGCTTGAACTCAGGAGTATGAGGTTGCAGTGAGCTGTAATGACACCACTGTATTCTACCCCAGGGCAATGGAGCAAGATTCTGTCTCTAAATATTTATTTATTTATTTAAAGTCTTTCAATATAGCAAAGTACACTGAAGATATTAAAGAAAATATTTTAGGCACTAACTACTCAGAAAATATTCCTAACAAGTCTGATTCTCAAAAGGTGTTTTGCTAAGTTACCAAACCATGGATCCATTCTTTAAAAATATTTTTCCACACCAAACAGAAGCACAAACATACCACATACCTGATAACTTTACAGTCTTTGCAAGTCAAATGAAGCTGAAATATATCTCGGCATTCAACACTTTCTATAAGCTGTAATGGAACCTGTAATTAAAAAAGATGATGTCCCCTTAGTCAACAAGGGATTGACCCTGCAGTTCTTCAATGTGTCCAACAAGACTGATTAGAAAAAGCTCTACAGGGGAAAGAAGCAAATACAACTGCAAACTTATCTGTATCAATAGTACTCAAGTGATTTACTACAGAGTGAATCAGGGCTTCCTTTATCTCTAAATCAATGGCCTCAAGTCATGTCATAGCAGGAAGAAAATGAACAAAGAGGCAGCATCACCTCTGGAAGAACAGAGGAATCTCTCAGGTAGCAAACTTACAAGATCAAAATACTACACTTTTAGATGCTATTACTGGCTATGATTTGCAATGACACAAAAGCTAAAGGGAACCAGAATCCCACCTTGCTATTGAAAAGAACTGCAGATCACAATGTAAATGAGACTATTATCTGTTGTTTGCCCCAAATGACAGAGTGGGCTTATGGATTAGTGTCAGCAGAGGAGGCTCCTGAAAAAGGCTGGAGGTCTAAACTGCCTGTAGGTTGCATAGAAAAGATGACAGGACAGTAGCTGCTGGTCAGGCTGTTTGCTTGGTAGAATAGACCCTCAGGTATCCAGGAGGAGGGAAAAGGCCACACAGTGATCAAATATCCTAAAACTGGCTATGTCTGACTTGCTTCTAAAGACCACTCAGAAGACCTGCTTGCCAAGTAGGGCTTAGGTCCGAGCATGCTTGAATGGTTCCCTCCCTGCCAATCTGGTCAGCAGACTCTAATTGAACATAGGATTATGTAGGATAATGGATAGGGAGACAGCAGGGAACACATCTGAATGGAGGTGCCAAATCCTCAGGGTGACAAGCATCCTCCCTCCTGTCTCTCAAATCATCCTAATGAAAAACCAATTTCCAGACCTTCAAAAGAACCTGGTAAAATAATAGTGCATTCTCTCATTCTTTGAAAAAGGGGTGGGCCACTTGTCTCTTACACTGTATCTACCAAGCTTAGCCAGAATGTGGCTCTGGGAGTTGCAAATAACATTCCAACAATTGTGTTTAGCATGAGAAGAGGAAAGGCAGTCTCCTCCAACGCAGACAGAAATGAGCCAGTGCTGCCTGCACAGGGTGGCCCTCATGTTAAGCTGAACAAGTTTCAGGAACAGCTTCCTGCAAACCCTGCATAACCACACAGGTGCCAGAGTCAGCAAAGAACTCTCAGAACAAAGATGCGGGGATCAAAAAGAAGCCCAATGCTGGAAGTCTGGGACAAAGAAACAGAAACTGGGGCAAGGATTAAAGAAGAGAAGAAAGCAAAATAATATTACTCAGATAAATGGCTAGGAGTTTCTACCTCAGGACTGAAGTCTTCTTGCTTATATGTCTACAATCTATAATAATTCCCTTACGAATTTAATAGGACTGGGAGTAAGAGAAAGACTAAGAAATCTTGCCTGTGTTCTGAGAAAAAAGGAGATTTTGGCCCTCTGTTTTTGTTTAAGTCCTTAACCCCAAGGTGCTGTGAGAAACTGCAGCTGATGCGGCTAAGAATTCTTTCAAGACCTGTACATCTAAGAAGGAAAAAAAAAATAGTATCAGTAGAGATAAATTACAAAGGAGGAATATAGAGATTAAGAAGATAGAGGTTAGAAGATAACATTGATTTGTTCTCAAGCCAGTCCTTCGGGTACCCTGTAATAGACTCTCATATTCCTTTTTTTTTTTTTTTTTTAAGATGTATTCCCTTAACTATCTTACCCCCTTTACCCCCCAAAAGTGCCAGACTAGCAATTAAGAGATCTGAGTTCTAGTGTCAGTTTTCTAAAATCTTACCAATTAAAATTTTGCCAGCTTCCTTGGGTGAACCTCTAGCCTTCCTATATGCTACCAGCCTCTACTTTCTGAACCTTGGATGGTCACAACTTAGGCAATCTCAGGCACAGGGCCTGGAGTGGAGTGAGAGTGGGCTTTACAAATCCACATGGAGAGATTGCTCTCCCAGCAATTACCTGTATCCCAGGTACCCTTCAATTGCCTTTCCTTATAGCTAGAAAACATGAAAACGAGCTAATACTATCAGCAGCTGAGGGGAATGAATCAGCCAGTTCTACTGTATACAAAGAACAGATAAGTTTTACATCCCTACTATTGAACCAGAGCCCTAGGGCCTGTGCCCAAACTTACAGAGTAAGAATAATATAACACCTCAGAGCATGCAAAATATTTGCTACCTAAAATGAATCCAATATACAAATTTTCATGTATTTTAACATTGCAAATTTAAGGAAGAACAACAACAATGTTGGTTCTATGCATTCAAATCAGATTGCAGATACTACTAGCAAGTCACCAAAAACCACCATGTGTATGCAAGTCACAAATATGGAGAATAGCAGGTTTTAATATTCATGCAGATTGTCACATGCAGGGAAGTTTACTGTGCAGCAAGAATAAGGGCATATAAAAGAGAAACACTGATCTTTTATTAAACGAGTATCTCCCTTTTTGCTTCTCCTTTCTACCCTAGTGTTTTCCCTTCAGCACTCCCTCCACAGATGGCCTCATCTAAAAAGGCAGAACCGCCATTTTCTTCATATATCCAACCAAAACACACTATTTCTCTGCTTTTTAAAGGCCCCCTCCATTGCTTTAGGTTTCTCAACTTTCCTCACATATGAGGAACAATCTCTTACTATTTCTATAACTAGACACACCCAATAGTCAACCTCATAGGCACAGAATTACAGATTCAAGAGCCAGTCCATTTTATAGCCCAGGAAGGTTAAACTACACTATAAGCTATTATCATAGCAAAGTCAGGACCAGAATCCATGTCTGTCCTCCAGCCTGGGCTCCTCCCACCACATATGGTGTGCCTTTCTTCCTCTATAATTGCCCTTCTCTTCCATATGAGCTCTATTTTATTTTTTCTTCCACAAATAAGTGGCCTCTCCACCAGGGATCTTCAAGAGGAAAACAGAATTTAAACCAAGATTTCTTAAAGGCAATTCCATTTGTAGAAGAATTGCAAATAGTCTAAAAACACTTTCAAACCCTCTCTAGCCCACCAATTTGATGTCTCATAGCAACTTACTTTCTTTTTGCCCCTTTCTCCTCCATCTTCTACCTGCCAGGTAACTATTTCCCTTTACAATGCTTTTCCTAACATTAATTCCACCAAACTCATGCTCAAACAATGCATCAAACACATTTAGTGCTATTAAACAATTCCTCAAAAGGCTAAAAATTACAACATGGGCACTAAAACCCTTAAAAGCATCAATCCAAAAAAGCAGAAGTGTAGCAGTTAAAATTTTTAACAGACATGCACAGGTATTAAAGATCCACAGTACTATCACATTCCAGATGGATCTGCTATCATCATACCTTACTATATTTACCTCCTCAATTCATTTTGGGTGTGCATGTGTGTATGCATGCATGCATGTGAATTACTTTTAAGCACCAGAATTTAAAAGGGATAATTTCTACCCTTTTAAAAACAAATGTCCATTTTATAGCTCGAATGGGAATTACTAATCTTCTATATACATGAAGTAAAAATGGCAGTAACAGAGTGAAAATAAAGTGATGGGTCTAAATCTGAAATCTAGAATTTCTCCAATCAGAGGAGGACAACTGTCATAGGTTAAAGACCCAAACTATTGGTCACCTTTGACATGTACAAGCCTCTAGTATTGGTTTCAGAGGCTTCCACTGGTATATGAATGCTAGGCCAAAGTACATTAAGTGTTAACAATAACCACATTCTGGTGCATGGGGAACAAAAATGCTTACTGTACTACAGTTAGACAATGGGAAAACATGAAGAAACGTTAAGGAAAGGTGTTTCCAGCTGCTCATTTTCACTTTTTTCCTAAGAGGCACTGATAGACCAGTCTGGAAACAAAAGTTTTATTGTCCTCTTAAATACTAATGTTGATTTTACAAATTATTTCTGGTTGAAACTCGGTCTACATTTTTTGAAGGTCACTATTCTGTCTGCTTATGTATAAACTGTGGGGCTTTATCCTCTACCCCATGAATTGTTCTCACCATAGCATACACCACTAGAACTTTGGTAACAGGAAAGGGATTCATGCAGAGAGGACACATTCTGCTGATTTGCAAGGTGAGCATCTGACACTCAAAACCAATCTGCTCCAAGCACAGGTGCAGTAACCATCTAGGATTCTCATGCTACTTACTGGGATTTCAGAAGCAGCAGATTGAGAAGCAGTCTATTGAATTACATAAAAAAAATTGTTTTACACTTTTATGAATTCCACTTAAACACTTGTTTATAAATTATCTAAGCTTCAAAGAAATATGCCCATAAATATGTAAAAATATGGTTTGGGAAAAGCACAGAATGGGTGCAATTCATACCTTAAATGCTATACATGAACTCTACTACAGAGCTTCTTTACCCTAGAAATTGGAACTTGATATTCCGTGAATACGTCTGGGTTAAAGTAATGATGTTTATGGTATTGAAATCTACAGACACATTTTACTAAATGTGCTGTGAAATTAAAAGAGAACATAGGATACCAGGTAGCTATTTAAAACTTGATGGTAAGTCATTTTCTCAAGTGCTAAATGTGTTGATTTAAGCATACAAAATGATGCAAACTAGAGCATGGGCCACAACATATACTGACACATTTGGGCTTTGATGGTTTAAGTGGGTTTGATTTAGATGTAGTAACCTTTAAAGTGGGCCTCTTGACCTCACATATTTTACTGAACTACTCATCTGCGTCGGAAAGGAAAGAGGGAAGGAGGGAAGGAAGAAGGGAGTGACATCACCACTACCAACTCTCTGGTCTCTATCCAGAACATGATACAGGAGGGGCCATTGTTTCTTGGAGTAACCCCAGGTTTCAGGAAACTTACCACTAACTGTGATGAGATTAATTTATCTGTTTGGAGAAGTTCTAGTCTCTCTCAACCTAAAATGTTGAAAGTCACCAATGCCAAAATACTTCTGCACAATCATTTTTCTGTGCAAAGCCATTATCTTGGGCTTTTTAAGTGATATGCAGGCTCTGTGCCTTAGAGCAGCAGTTCCCAACCTTTTTGGCAGCAGGGACTGGCTTCATAGAAGACAATTTTTCCATGGGAAGGGGGGAGGGGGGAGGAAGGGAGGTGGAGCTCAGGCGGTGATGTGAGGCGGCCCTGTTTTCCTAACAGGCCACAGATACATACCGGCTGTGGCCCAGGGTTGGGGACCACAGCCTTAGAGGCTTATATAATGCTAAGTAACAGAGAAACACTTTCAGATAAGGAATTGGATCAAAATAAGAACAGCGGTAAGTTTCCTCAATCACAATGGGGACCAACAATTCTAGTAAACAACCTACTCACATGGTTACCCTTAGAGACAATGATGACACAGTCTATTCACACAGAAATATATTGTTTAACATGAAGGGGAAGAATGGTCTAATGACCACTTTAAACCCATATTAATTTCATTTAATATTTACTGAATATCATAGCACCAGGAGACATGCTAAATACAAAGACAAATAACCAAAACTTACAACAATCTGGTAAATATTGTATTATAAAAGTATGTTCGAGATACAGAAGATGCCAGGAGAGTGTAATTAACTGTTAGAAAGGGAACAAGGACTAAAAAGGCTTCACAGAAGAAATTATCACCTGAACTGAGTTTGACAGATGAAGAGAAATTCCCTGGACAGGAAAGAAGAGAGAATGCAGAGGTGTGAGGTATGGCTGAATAGTACAAGGAAGCTGGTTTTACAAGTACAAAGAGGAGAAAGGGGAAAGGAGGGAAGCAGACAGAAAAGCTAGCAGGAACTAAAGATCACAAACAGCCTTACATCAATCACACTCTACTAAGTAATCTGACCTCATCATAAAAGTAGTAAAGAAATGCTGAAGAGCTTTAAGGCTGATGAGTGAAATGATCAGTTCCATGCTTTCTCTCCAACAGACCTTATTCCCATATAGATTTAAATAAAAGCAGTCTCTAAAATACTTGGCCAACAATTAATAAACTGATAAATAGGCAATGATATGTGAAAATGCAATATGAAACTATCATTCCCACATGTGATTTAATCATAATTTCATTGATTTCAACCATTTGAACATTCAAAGAACAGAATTAGCAGTGGGAAGTTCTACTAATCATTACTATTATGACTTCTACATAGCTGGTAGGGAATTTTTGGTTGCTAGGACTTTATAGGAGTTTCCACCCTTTCCTCTCCCCATCACAACCACTCAAATCCAAATGGACCCTTCTGAACAGAGTGCTATATAGTATGAAATAACAGCACTGCCTCTTTCCTTAATAAATCTCGTGGTGTCCTTTTAGCTAACAGACAGAAAATTGACATCATAATAATAGCTATGATCACAGCTAGAAGCCAGAAGGAATTAAGGCCAAAATTGCCCCTGGACATAAATTCTTAACTACAAAGAATAAGAAGTAATAAATGCTAATTACGAAGAAAATGTCAGCCACTGAGTCTTTTGACAAACAAAAAGAATGTGATTGAGGAGTTGAATAACTTTTGGACTGCTGAGTAAAATGAACAAGTTTCAAAGAATCCCAAAATGAACCCAAAACATGATCTGAATGGAGTTATAGTCGTGAGCTCTTATAAGGTGTCATAATACACTTCTCTCTGCTAAAACTGAAGTGCAAAAAGTCACATTACTGGCAAGTAAAGAAGGAAGAGGCCGGGCGTGATGGTTCACGCCTGTAATCCTAGCACTCTGGGAAGCCGAGGCGGGTGGATTGCTCGAAGTCAGGAGTTCAAGACCAGCCTGAGCAAGAGTGAGACCCGTCTCTACTAAAAAT
>VBSM01003230.1:3732385-3769674 GCA_008086735.1 Cheirogaleus medius | reverse complement strand
AAAAAAAAAAAATCAGTGAAAAGTATGAATATAATCAAATTCTTCATGAAATAATAATCTTACTGTGGAAAAGTTATGGGATCAACCCAGCAGCTCAAGCATTCTAAGCACCTAGACTATGACCTCTAAAGACTAAAATTCCCAGTTGAAAAGGAGCCAGAAAGCTCCCGAGAAAAAAAATAGCCAATTCTAGGTCTAGAACAGAAAATGCACAAGTTGACTCTGGAACATCTTATTTAAACTGGAAAGCAAGAAAATCATCAGACTACTGAAGGTATATCAAAAAAACTTTAGAGCCAACTTGAAGATATACTCACTGACCAAAAATAGAATAATTTGTAGTTGCAATAGATTGAGTTTTAGTATATTTAAATATGAGGAGTTCATAATGAGACACTCATAATGAGACAGAGAGAATTCTCTCTCTCTCTCCACACACACCCACACCCACCACCACCACCACCACCACCACCACCACCACCACCACCGGAAGATGCTAGGAAACCAAACTCTCATTTCTGAAAACTGGTAAGAGGAAAGAATTATTTATCTGGCCTTTCCCTATACAAACTGAACCTGTATAGAATCAAGTGTTATAATTGATGAGGGAAGTATTCCACCTGATACATGAAGAAGGAAGAATCAGATCACTATTTTACAACTACTAATGAAACACAGGATGCAATAATAACCTAGTCTATGGAAAACTACAGGAAAAAAACCCCAATTTTTTAAGTAAATTGCAAAATAAAAGATGGAAGGGAAATGTATAGATTAAAAGAGACTTAAGTGACCATGACACCAACTGCAATATGGACCTTATTTGGATCCTGATTCAAAGTACAAAAATAAGTTGAGACATTTAGGTAAATCTGACCACATATTAAATACTTTATGATATTATGGAATTATCAATCCTTTATATAAATGACAACCTTATTGTGGTTATAGGTTTTTGTGTATGGTGATGTTTTTCAAAAAAAGTTTAGGGCCAGGCATGGTGGCTTATCCCTATAATCCCAGCACTTTGGAAGGCCAAGGCAGGAGGATCACTTAAGGCCAGAGTTTGAGAACAGCCTTAGCAACATAGCAAGACCCTGTCTCTACAAAAAATAATTAGCCAGATGTGGTGACATGCACCTGTAGTCTCAGCTACTCAGGATGCTGAGGCAGGAGGATTGCTGGAGTCCAGCAATTCAGGGTTACAGTGCGCTATAATCGCCACTGCACTCCAGCCTGGGCACAGAGCAAAACTCTAACCAAAAAAAAATAATTTAGCTTTCAGATATACCATTGAAACACATACTGATGAAGTGATACATCAAGGAACAGGCAGAATGAGTAGGAGTACCTATGAAACAAGATGCACCATGAGTTGATAACTTTGGAAGACCAGTGAGATAAGTAAATGGAAATTAAACTATTTTCTCTACTTTCATATATTTGAAATTTTCACTTTTTTTTTTTTTTTTTACCATAATGGCAATTCTTCTATCTCAAAATCCCCAGTTACTGGGGAATGAACTTAAAGAGTCACTGACAGGTTTTAAACAGCAGAGTGAAACAATCTGATTTTAAGATAACTCTGGCTGCTGTGTGGTAAATGGATTAGAAGAGGGAAGGAATAAGGAAGAGAATCAGGAGACAATTCCAGGAAGAGGATGGTGGCTTGATTTACAATGCAGGCAACACAGATACAATAAAAGCACAAAGTATTTTGATAAAATGAAAGTGAAAGGTACTTTGGTGTATAACTAACAGGACTACTTAAAGACCTAGATGTGAGAGTGAAGGGAAATTAAAGAATTTATAGTCCAAGAGGGGAGATAAGAAAACAAATAAAAAACAGTTCTAAGTAGGAGGCGCTGCTTTAAGCATATGAGGAAAGAAAATTGCTAGAGAAATTCCAAATACATAAAAAAAGCCAAGACCGTGAGTAACTCTTTAACCAATGTGAATCAAGCATTTGCTAAAGGTTCCTTTTAAAACTAAGAAGAGCAAATATGACCAATCCTTAGGAAATATTCAGGGTTCATTACAGCACCTGACTTGTAAAACTTGGGCCCCAGAGTGGAAGTTATACTATCAGCACAAAAGGAAGAAACTGAGTCATTACTGTTGGTCTAATAAGTGGCATAACACTTTGTAATTTTTTTATTATAATGGTAATGCATGCTCCTAATAAGAAATTTTAAAATTACAGGTGTAAAAGATAAACAAGTACCCACGATACACTGCTGGGGGGAATATAAATAGTGCATCATCTTTGGAAAATAGCCTGGCAGTTCCTCAAACAACTAAACAGTTACCATCTGACGCAGCAATTTCACTCCTAGGTATATACCCAAGAGAATGAAAACATGTGTCCATGTAAAAACTTGTACATACATGTTTATAGCAGCATTATTTCAAAACAGCCAAAAGATGGGAACAATCCAAATGTACACTGATGAACAAAATGTGGTATATCCAAACAATGAAATATTTGGCCACAGAAAGGAATGATGTACTGATACATGCTTCAACACGGATGAAGCTTCAACACATTATGTTAAGTGAAAGAAGCCAGTCATGAAAGACCAAATATCATGTAAGATCATTTATATGAAATGCCCAGAACAAAGACATAGAGACAGAAAGTGGATTAGTGATTGCTTAGGGCTGAGGGAGATGGGGGTAAGAGGGGCTGTTAGTTAAAGGGTACAGAGTTTCTCTTCTTGAGGTGATGAAAATGTTCTAAAATTGACCGTGGTGATGGCTATACATCTTCATGAGTATACTGAGCCACTAAATTGTATACTTTACGTGAGTGAACTACATGGTATGTGAATTATATCTGTTATTTATACATCTGAATTAAACTTTTTTTAAAATAAAAGTTCCCTTCTCACTCCTTACTATCCTTTAGTTCACCTACATATAACTATTTTATAATTCGGTCCAGACAATTCTCTATGCATGTATTATAGTCACGCATAGCTTAACATTTCTGAAAAATGCATCATTAGATTTCGTTATTGTTTGAACATCATAGAGGTACTTACACAAACCTAGATGGGATAGCCTACTACACACCTAGTCTGTATGGTATAGGCTATTGCCTCTAGGCTACAAACCTGTACAGTATGTGACTGTACTGAACACTTTAGGCAACTATAACAGAACAGTAAGTATTTGCATATACATAGACAAGGTACAGTAAAAATAGGGTGAAAGAGAGAAAACAGTACACCTGTAATAGGGTACTTAGCACGAATGGAGCTTGCAGGATTGGAGGTTGCTCTGGGTGAGTCAGTGAGTGAGTGGTGAGTGAAAGTAAAGATCTAGGACATTACTGGACATTTCTGTAGGCTTTATAAACACTGTACACTTAGGCTACACTAAATTTATAAAAAAATAAATTGCACTACAATGTTGTGATGGCTACAACATCACTAAGCAATAGGAATTTTTCAGCTCCATTAAAATTTTACGTGACCACCTCGAGGGGGGAGGGGGGCGTGGGCAATATACATAACCGTAATATTTGTACCCCCATAATATGCTGAAATTAAAAAAAAAATTTAAAAAAAAAATTTTACATGACCACCCTCATACATGCAGTCTGTTGCTTACTGAGACATCATTATTTGGCGCATGACTGTACAAAGACACACATAATCTACCCTCCAAAATGGGGATGTCATACTATATTTATTGTTCTGTGATTTAATTTCCTCAATATATCAAATCCTTCCTATGTCAGTAAATACATATAGCAGTGCAGTATCCCAATATACCATAACTTAACCATTCATCAATTGGTGAGACATTCAGGTTGTTTCCATTTTTCTATTACCACCAAAAAAGCCACAATAACCACCCTTACACATATTTCTGCACAAGTCACTATTTCTACAGCCCTGATTATGTATTTATTTTTTGAGACAGTCTTGCTCTGTTGCTCTGAGTGCAGTGGCATCATTGTGGCTCACTGCAACCTCGACCTCCTGGGTTCAAATGATCCTCCTGCCTCAGCCTCCTGAATAGCTGGAACTACAGGCACATCACGATGCCCAGATAATTTTTCTATTTTCAGTAGAGAACCGGGTGTCTCGCTCTTGCTCAGGTTGGTCTTAAACTTCTGAGCTCAAGCAACCCCCCTGCCTTAGCCTCCAAGAGTGCTAGGATTACAGACATGAGCCACCACACCTGGCCTGTAGCCCTGATTTTTTTTTTTTCTTCTTTTTCTTTTTCTTTTTGAGACGGAGTCTCACTCTGCTGCCCGAGCTAGAGTGCCATGGCGTCAGCCTAGCTCACAGCAACCTCAAACTCCTGGGCTCAAGCAATTCTCCTGTCCCAGCCTTCCGAGTAGCTGGGACTACAGGCATGCTGCATCATGCCCGGCTAATTTTTTCTATATATATTTTTTAGTTAGCCAATCAATTTCTTTCTATTTATAGTAGAGTCGGGGTTTCGCTCTTGCTCAGGCTGGTTTCGAACTCCCGACCTTGAGCGATCCTCCCGCTTTGGCCTCCCAGAGAGTTAGGATTACAGGCATGAGCCACTATGCCCGGCCTGTAGCCCTGATTCTTAACGAATTTATTATATGAAAGGATATGGGGTATATGTGTGCAGGGAGGTTATTACTGCCAAAGACTGTACATACATACTCTATTAACTTGGTAGAAGTTTTAAATGTTCTGTAATTTAAAAAGTTAAAATATGACTAAGCATTTATATTAATTGCGAAACATTTATACATGTACAGAAAAATGATATGCTTGTTAATGGTTACTTCTCTAGGGAAGAGAGTAGGAGTAGGGACTTTCAGTTTTTGTACTTTAAGAACATTTACTTTACATTTGTAATTAGGAAAACAAATTCTTCTACAAAAGTTTTAAAAAAGGAAACTCAAAATAGGTATTACATAAAAGGTTTTCATTTAACCTGAGACCAGAGTGTGAAGATAATGATCTCAATTAGGGATGTAAAGCAATGGCTCTGAGGGCAGATGAGATAAAAGTGCTGACTCTGCCATACACTAACTCTCTGACTTTAAAGGCTGCCTTTCTGAGCCTCAGTCTCTTCATCTGTAAAACAAGGGGAGAAAAATGATTGCATCATAGAGTTGTGAAAATTAAAAGATAGTGTATATTAATGTTTAGTATTGTTACTGGTATATATCATAAGCACTTTCTAAATCATTAATATGTATATGCATCCATATATGTGACTCCACGTGGTTCTCTAGATAAAGACTGTACTGCATTAAATAAGACATTCCATTACAAAGAATTTGGATGGGATAGTTCTCAATATTGTCTCCTTTTTGTGCACATACTCTCACACGCACAGGTATTTTTTTGAACCATTTAAAAGAGGGCTGTCTTTTAAATGTCTCTTTACTCCTTACTACTTCAGTAGTATTTCCTAACAAAGATAATCTCTTATACAACCAGAGTTCTAGTTTCAAATTCAGAAAATTTAACATTGCTGTAATATTCTAATCTACCACCTCTATTCCAATTTTGTCAATTAATCCAATTATGTCCTTCAAAGCAATTTTCCCCCCCTCTAGTAAAGCACCCAGTCCAGGATCACATATTTAATTTGTCATATCCCTTTAGTCTCTTTTAATTTGAGGTACATATTAATTTAAACAATGTTTCCTGGCATCAAAATTCAATAAATTCACATCTTTCCCTCCAAATCTAGATGTTTCTTCAGATAAAAATGTAACATCTTTTCATTCTGTTTTGCAAATTTAAGTCTTTGATGCTTTATCTATAGATTGATTCTAAAGTTAAAAAAATCAACATTTACATTATTATGATATTATAAATATTAAATGCTGCAGAGCCAAGTAATATGTTAAGATTACATTTCCTTCTCTGAGGCCTAATCTGCAAACCTCCTGAGCCAAAGGAAGAATAAGATTCCTATTCCAAGCTTCAGGGTCAAAAGATTTGACTTTTCTTAACATATGAGAACTTGACAGCAGGAAACTGCAGGTTGCAATTAGCTCCATCACTAGTACCACCCCATGATATGACTTCTCAAGAATCTATACAAAACCAAAGCATCACTTAATCTTTCTACAGAACACAATATCTCATCTTTTAGGCACCTGTTAAAAGAGAAATTAATTCCTTACTCAAAAACTAAAATTTATACTCGCAAACAAGAATAGCACAACCAAGTAACATACTGAACAACATGGACTACAAGGACATAAATTATATACACTAAATAAGCTTTCACTATACAGAAAGAAGGGGGAAAGAAACAGTAACCTGAATTAACAATATTATGATATCCAATCTCTACTAGAACCAATCTATTCTCTATTCTTATAAAAACAAAAAAACCCAATCAAGAGGAATTTATAATGAGAAGGCACTGGTATCCCAGGACTCAAGGAGTATTTGTGTGAATTGACAATTCTAATACAAAGATGGTTCTTGCCTTCAAAGCATTCACAATCCTGTGCAGGTAACAAATATAATAAGGAAAAGTGTGTTAAGAGACGTAGAAATATGAGCCTATGGTAATGCAAAAGACAGAGAAATAGATTCTGAGCTGGACACTCAAGGAAGGCTTTGTAGAAGACTCAGTCTTTTAATGACTGAACCGGCCAGATTTAGAGCTACAGAGACAAAGAGGGAACAGGAATGGTACATGCAGCAGAATAAGATTAAAAAAAAAAAAAAAGCACCTTACAGAACTGTAGGTTCTCAAATATTGGAGAATATTTGAGAGATAGTAAGTAGGTCAGTGTGGCTACAACAACAGGTGTATTATATGTACAGGGAAAACAGGTGACCAGCTGACCTCTAGTAAAGAGCCCTAAATGTCATGCTAAGGAGCTTGATCCCTTTTCTAGAGGCAATGGTAAGCCAAAGGTTCCTCAACAAGGAAATGATTTGGATTTAGAAACTTAAACCAAAGCAGTAACTTCTTTTCAACAAAATTGAATTATAATTCCCTAAATTAAATAGATGGCAGAAACAAGAGACAGTAAGATTTATGTAGTAACAGACACACACAGGCCTATGAAAAGGAGGAGACATTTTATGAGACAGGACAGGGATTGTTATCTACAATGACTAGCAACGTGTTTCTCTCATTAAAATTCACATTTGTACTATAGCAGTCCCCCCCCTTATCCACAGGGGATACACTCCGAGACAACCAAAGGATGCCTGAAACCACAGACAGTACTGAACCCTATTATATACTATGTTTTTCCTATATATATAGACCTATGATAAAGTTTAATTTATAAATTAGGCACACTAAGAGATTAACAATAAAATAGAATTACAACAATATACTGTAATAAAAGTTATGTGAATGGTGTCTCGCTCGCTCTCTCAGGGTATCTTAATATTTTTGGACCACAGGTAACTGAAACTGTAGAAGGCAAAACCGAAGAGGGAACTTAATGAACCAACTCTAGTAATAAGAGACCTTGATTTTCATATAGATATATACCAATTTAAGAAAACTCAAACAAGAATCAAGTTTCAATTTAGAGGAATTGCAGATTGATAAGGACTATTTTAGACAAAAAATTAGTAGTGCAACTCATCTCAACTTAAATACAAGTTTTCAGGCACAAAACATTGTTTTATGGCACAATAACATACGGAAGAAGTGACCTGGCCTGAGTCCTAGTGGAAACAACAAATTTAGAGACATTAAAGTGAACAAAGTAAAACTCATCTAAATAATTATAAACATACCCCTAAAATCAATCAATCTGTAAACTAAGTTTCCTGCTCAAGACAGTACAGAGAGAACAGGGGAAGGGAAAAAATGAACTTACCAAATGAAGTCTGTCCCAAGAACTTTTTCTACTACAAGGTATCACAAGGAAATCTGAAAAAGTAAAACCACTCGTTTTATAATGACAAATATCCTAAGAATCAAGTTAAGCCACTTAGATATCCTCATAAGACTTTTCTCTACAACTTGCAACGCCATGACAACAGATTTTTAAATAGCTACAATGTGGACTATTTAGTTAACCACAGATTTGAGAATGTTTAAATGCACAGAATGGATCCAGTTAGGCCTCAGCATACCTTCAGAAATTGGAGAACATACAGAACAGAGCTTTCCAGAAACCTACAGATACTCCTGTTTAAGAGTTTTTCTCAATCAAGCAGCAAGCATCATTTCTGATGGCTTCTCGGGGAAACCTTTGCCACTACTGGAAAAGGTACTTTAAAAAATAAAAAGATTACAGCCACTCTAGGCTTGGACTTCAGAGTTTAAGGTGTTTTGTACACATACTTGGCTTCTAACAAGATATCTGTCTTTAAGAAAAAAGCAAGGGAAGTATTGTCTAAACACAAAGAATTCTTGTCACAACTAGGCAACAATTCGAACTTTAGAGATAAAAGTCCTAATCGATTTGATTTCTGTGACAATTTCTTTCAATATCTACAGACACAACTCATCCATTTGAGCTAATTGTTTAAATAACATGAAGTCACGTAAATGACCAAGACTGTCTAGTATATCAAAGCCCTAAAATTAAGGAGTCAGTAAAATATGATACATTATTCCCATAGCCTCCAGAAACTTTTTAAACTAGGAATCATAAAAGGAAACCTAAATATGCAATAATAAAGAGTTTTAACCATTTCATAAGTAGTATTTTATCTCCCAATAACTTTTCATTTAAATTTTATAATTCAGGTCATATTAGCCACACACTATATGAGAAATGAAAGCTATTCAATCATATTTTGCAACTTCAGATACAAACCATATTAAGTATCAAGGCCAGTCTTGCTTAACTAGTGTAACAGTATAGCAGGGAAGTTGAGGGGTTTGTAAATCTGTAGGACCTTTTCTTGCTACAGTATAATTTTGCCTAAGTATTTGCATAATGAAATACATATTACAAGTTATTTTCCTTTTAATTTTCCTTTATATTGGAGCAAGGGCATTATATTGATTTTTCAAATTAAATTATATATGTTACTTTAGAATAGTAACAGGGCATTAGAAACATTTCTTAAAAAGAACTGTAGCTGGGTCTCACTGTACTCATCTGTTAAAAAAAAAGAATCAGATGAAATAGTAAATGTGACAGTGTATTTCACTTAAAAATTATCACATACAAAAAATGATGAGATATAGTTCACTGTAACTCAAGAAGTGTCAATGTACTAAAAGGTAAACTGCCCGATGACATGCATGTGCTCAGAGTTCTGAGGAGTGATGGTCCAGGGAGTCTTAAGGGGAGATGAAGAATTTAAACTGGGTCTTATAGACTGGGTGAGATTTAAATAAAGATAAAGAAGGGAACAGGAGTAATTCAAGTGAGGATGACTATACCATAGTAGGAAGAAAACAACATTTTTGAGAAGTAGAAAATCAGAATATCAAGAGAGTATTCAGGAAGATAAGGCTAGAAAAGCAGTTAGGATGCAACTGTGGTCCTTGAACAGAAAGCTAAGTAAGGAGTCTAGATGTCATTCAGTGGTATGAAACCAAAAGCTTTATGAGCAAGGGATAATAACATGAAAGTGGTGGTGCCAAACAACCGGAAGCAGCAAGGATGATGGTTTGGAGAGGGAAAAGTCACTTAGGATGCTCCGGGACTAGTAATTCAGATATGAATTGCTAAGAGCCCAATATCTCAAAGATAGTGAAAATGCAGAGGAAGGGATAGAAGTGAGTCAAAGCATTAATTGCCTGAGTTTGGTAACTAACTAAGAACAGAAAATAGAAGGCAAAGCAACTTGTCAAAGAAAAATCACAAAATTTTAAGGCCTGAAATAACCAGAAAAAGGATGATATCGTTAAGAAATGAAAGAGAGTCCAAGGAAGCTAGCAAGCTATGATATGCTGACTTTAAAGGTGGCTTCCCAAGTAGATGCATGTCTAGCAGGTAATTAAGGGGAGAAATGAGATTAAATTCAAGAGACAGGTCAAGTCTGGTGTTGAGAATGATGGTGCTAGATTTAATTCACGGAAATCACTAAATCTACTATGAGAATCATCTGACGTATTTTACAAATCATAAACTATTCTGTCAAAAATATGAGACATCTATTAACATAGAAAGTGTTTGTGTAAAATTTCCACAGGCAATTCCAAGAGAGGGACCAAACAAGACAGACTCAACAGAAAGGTTCAGGTAGGTGGGCTTAATGCTGACAATGACTATTCTTCCCAATGACCACAATCGGACATCTGCTTGGTGGAAACAAGTGTGTCACTGTGAAACATTGCCAGCAAAATCAAAAACTGCCCATGCCTCTTAGGACTATTTGTCAGATAAGGGCCATGGAGAGGTGAGTCTGAAAGAAGGTCTCTGGTACCACAAGATATCTTCCCGTGACACCAGTCATGCATATACCTCAGAGAGTAGGTAGTTATGTTTCTGTAACCTTGAACATTTATGTATTCGTACAGGTAGAATGTAACATGATTATGTTAAATCAAAGAGATTCTCTAAAAGGTCTAATTACAAGGGATGCTTAAACACATTAAGCACTAGTGAACAGAAAAACCCCAGGGGCAGAGGGGCGGAGCAGGGTTCTAAAGTTCCGTCTCCAAGGGGGTTAAAAAAAATAAATCTTTCTGAAGTTACCTAAAATAAGTAAAATTTTTTATTGCATGCTGTACCCAAATGGATAGGATTTTATCTATTTTGAGAGATAACCCTAAAGACAGTAAAAATATACTTGAATATTAAATACTATAATATTGGATGTCACAGTGCAACTTCATTGAAGAGGGAGACCTAACACAATATACTCTAAGTCCCTTTTTGTAAGATAATGAGGTAATGACTAAGAGGAAAGGCATGGAGGCTCTGAGGCCAAGAAGAAACATATTCCGCACCTATAAGAACAGTCTATGTGAACATGTATGTGCCACCTAGCACGTCAGCTTCAATAAAGGCAAAGAGGCACACTAACTTGGACCATTTATATAATAAAAGAACTCTAATTACAAAAACTAATCAGGCTGAGCCAAATTCACGAGGAAAAACTCAGAAACTCTGACCAGGCCTCCTAAAATCTTGGGAGGTAGAGGGAGACTAAAGCAACACTTCTTTGGCTGGGATATAGTTTAACTTCAAAAGAACAATGGAGAGCTTTTTACGTAGCCCTGTCTCACTTTTCAAATGCAGGATAATTAAGAGTTGAAAACTTTAAGAATGCAACCTTGAAGAGTTTTAAAAGAATTTCTTACTTTTCACTTATGTAAAAACAAATGGATTTTCTTGCACATACATTGAATGTTAATAAACAGATTCAGAGCAAAACTTGATTGTAGAGGTAATATTTTTAAAAATTCAGAAGTGTTAAATTTTAAGAAGTAGATTTACAACTGCAAGTACTTTGGGTGATTTTTTTCAGCTTCTTAGTGTCTCCTAATTTATGTCTTTTAACTTTTCACATATCAGAAACCAGGATTCTGTAGCATATGGGTAAGATTATTCCAGAGTAGGGAGATAACTGAATCATTACCATTAACCAAAACCCAAGCATTTATAAGCCACATAAAACTACTATGGCGGCTTAGTCTTATTCCCTGATCCTCAAGTATTCTAAAACTTTTGCAGCTCAAGTCAACTATAAATGAAAATAGAAATAAGAAGAGAGTTCAAAAGCATGGCTGCATTTGGCTACTGTAGTAAGTGGTGTATGTTCATTCATTCAACAAATATTTTTTAGTAGGAACTATTCTAGGCACTGGGGATGCAGCAACAAACAAAGCAAAGTTCTTTTCCTTATGCAGCTGCCATTCTAATGTCAACTGAGCTATTCTCAGGGCTAAACACTCACAGTGTGACTTATGACCCCCTACTTAGGACCATGAGTTGAAAAAGATAAAGCAAATAGTAAATATAAAACTGAATCAGTGTCCTGGCTCAGTAAGACCTCCCAGCAATATGATTTTTGAAAAACACACACACACACACAAAACCAAACCAGAAGCTATGTGTCTTTTCTACCTCTTTGGAAATATTAAGATCTAGGAGTTTTCAGGATTCCAGACACAACTTCATGATTAGTGTATTGCATTTCTCTGCCAGCTGTGGGGCACAAATAAGCAGCTAAAATATTATTTCCTTAAAAAAACCCACCATCCTCTCCTTGAAAAAAAAATTCCAATACGGTATCAGAAACAGCTGAACTCCAAGTTATAATCACACTTCTGTATCAAAGAACCTTTACTGGTAATAGTCTATTGAACCAGCAACATTTATGTTAATTTTCACTATACCGAGTAAAAGCTCTGTTTCAATAGATAATGACCAAAAGACCAATCTTGCATAATTCTGTAACTACATTAGTGAAGAGTATGTGTTTCATTTTTATTTACATAAATTGATTTTTTTTAATGTGGGAAAGGTTCTAAATACATTCTCTAAAGGAAGCTGTTCAATGGACAGATTTTGAAACGGTTGGTTAGTGATCAATGCTTAAGATCATTTGTCTTCTAATGGCTGAAATGCTGCTTTTCTAAATGTGGACCCAAAAATGTTAGAAGTCAAAAGCAAAGTTAGTGTGCTCTAGCATTTTTAGACATTAAGTCAGTTAAATCAGCTGCATTTCACATGGGCCTTACTGCTTTTCACATCTCAGTAGAGAAGAGGAAGAAGCCCTGACCATGTTTCTCAGAAAAGATTAACTGTGACCAAACTGACCTTAACAAAATTCATACAAATTTCATTGATACCCTTTTAAATCACTTATTTTATAAGCATTTTCCATCTAAACTTAATCCATGGGGTGGAGGAGATAATCAACCATATATAATGTCTTTACCACCAGAAGAGATGAAAACCAAAGATCATATACAATCTGCCAAATGGGGTTAAAAATTTTAAGAATGTTTCTAGCCCAGTTAGACTAAAAAAAAAAAATTTAAGAATGTAAAGATATTTTATTTTATGTTCTGACTTGCTCTTTATAATCACTTCTACATGCACAACATTCACTTCATACTTCTGATATATTAAATCATTAATGATTGTAAGTTTATGAGCAATTTATAATGTTATTTTCTGACTCCATACACTCTATGGAAGATCACAGGGTAGGTATCATTTCACTATAGAAATTAAAAATTTTAAATCTAATTTTATAAAGCAGCATTTAGGTTCTCCACCTGAAAGGAAGAAATGTTCCCTATCTCCTAAGAAAGAAAAAACCCTTATAATTAAACAGAGAACAAAAGAAGTATTTAAGTCTCAGTTGTTATGATGATAGGAAATCCAGGCATTCAATCACTAGAAATTAATTGAATTAAAAGCCAAGCAGGGTCATTTTATCTAAGTGCCGCAGGTAGTTCAATATTTATAATTGCTATGGAAAGATCAGAAAGACTAGCTCTAGCATTGGAAAAAGGTTTCTTAACTTCTGTTCCTTTGACTAGTTCCAAGGTCTACCTTTGGGAAATTAACAGAAGGCAAATTCTTGCATATTCATTAATGTCCTGCCACTTGTTCTCAATTAAGCTCCAGTAAAGTGGAAAGAAGGAACTCTGGTTCCCCCTACCCTGCCCCCCTCTTTTCTTCCCTACTTTGCCCCAAATCAGAGTCCTCACCAACAATGCCTAAATCAAATGTTTTATTTTTTTTTAAAGGGGGTGGGAGAAGGATTTGAATTCCAGAAGTTTATCTCCTCACAGAAACTTAAATTTTCCTAATTATAATCTTTTAATGACTTCTGCCCCTCTTAATATATATATTATATATATTATATATATAATATATATATTATATATATTATATCTTAAATAACATTAGACTGCAGACTCTGTCCCTCCTGCCTCCTACCATTCAAATAATAAAATTTAAACTACATTTTCTTGGACAGAAGAACCAAAATGATCAATATCTATGAAAAGGAGCTTTAAAAATAGGTTCAAAAAATTTTCTTAAAATAAGGTTTAAATTAAGAGCTCCCTCCAAAAAAAAAGAAAAGAAAGAGCGAGCTCCCATTTTTCATGTACTCGAGAAAAAAAACTAATCAATGAGACAGGCAGCAAAGACCAAAAATTTTTTTAAGGCAACTAAAACACTAGGCAAAATTCATGATAAAAACATACCAATGTCATTTTGAAACATGCCAAGTTTACACTGCATATTCTGTTATGTTTTGCTTCTAGATCCTGCCATAAAAACAGTCTCCAAACTCCATCCTTTTTATACCACCGCTTTAGCCTGCCACTGGAACTATAAAGTGTATGCTCATTTATACATGAGCATGCTTTTTTCCTATTTCACCTATGTACATGAGATAGAATTCTAGAAAACATCTGGAAGTAAACCACACTCAAAAAATAGCTATTTATATCCCAAACCTAGCTAATCTGCATATTGTTTATCAGTATACAAATTGTAAGGGGGGGGCCTCCCCTCCCTAGATCAAAAAGAAAAGGCTCACAAGACCAGACCCGCCAAGGACAAAACTGCCAGGCCCCGCTGAGAGGAACCACACCCAGATGTCCACCCGAATAAGAAAGTTTTGGCTCCTGGATTCCACAAATACCGCCAGACCCTCCTATTTCTCAATAACCGCCATAAGTCCCTAGAGCCTGGCCCAACTGGTATATAAGGCCTCGCCCCCTCCAAACGGAGGTGACTTTTGGGGCCCCCTTCTCTTGAGGCCCCAGAATCTCATCCAGGAGCACTAAATAAAGCCACGTGGTTTGGCCCCCACTCTTTCTGTCTTTTCTTTTTGCCACCGCTGAAAAACCTTACACAAATATTTATTGGAAATGTTAATGCTCCTTTCCCCATCTATAAACAAACAGACTCTCAAAAGTTCTGGCCCCTTCTACTCAGTTTTATGCAGCATAACAAGCATCAAAATGGACAAGGACTGGAGAGCTAAATGAAAATTCAGATGTATCCTTTAAGCACATGACTTAACAATGAAAAGAAGAAACAGATTTGAATTTTTAACTGCTGTCATAATTAAACACTGTCCAACTCCAGCTAGCCAAGAGGTATATTCAGAGAAGAGACACAAAATTCAAATAGTAGAGGCTGTGTGAAATTATAAGAACCCTCTCTTCTACTAGCCTAGTTAAAATTTATATTCTGGCAATTAGGAAAGGGGCTACTCATATTTTTGAGACCAAGCCAATAAAAATGCAAATAACCTCCAATAACCACACACCACAATGTGGGCTCTGTTTAAATGGTGAGCTCAAATACCTACTCTTTCTAAGCAGTTCTCCTCAGACTATTTTCTAAGTAGTTCTCCTCAGACTATTAAACAGTCAAAAGACGAGAAATTATCTTGACCTGAACACCATCTTCAATTCAACACATGCCCAGAAAAAGGTTCGCCCTTTTAAACAAATAATATTTATCTCATGTAAACAGAGGGATACATGTAACTGCCATCCAAATATATTTAGGAAGAAAATGAACTTTTTCAGCTAAAACCAAAAAGCAGAATTCATCAACATGTTTTACTAAAAAAAAAAAAAAAAAAAAAAAAAAAAAGGCAGGCAAAAGTACAAAGTTAAATCAGGGCTAACAAGAAGATTTTAAGTAAAAAGGGATTTCTCCCTTCATAATTTTAAATAACTGCATTTAAAGCAACATCTCAGAAAACTTCAGACAAGCCTGGGTTCACACTGAAGACAAAACCTAAACTTTGAATTTAAAAAATTCTTATACTATCATTTTTCTTAACCTATTAATCAGAAAATAGGGAGGAGGGGTGTTTAAAAAAAGCATAGTGGCTAAATTACTTGCATTCACACTAAACATACTAAAATATTAGTGAAATATTCTCTTAAGATGAAAAATTTTCTCTAATATATAGCCTAATAGAAACCTATTCTGTACACATTACGGAGTATTCTAAGTATATAGTTTATACAGAAACATTAATAGGAAGCATGAAAAAACAATCCATATGGACAAGTAACTGGAATTCTCAACTTTCCAATAAGTGTGTGAGCTTAACTATCAAGAATAATATCCTATTCTCCAAGGTCAACTTATGTTTCTTGCATTTTCCAACATAAAAATAGTTTGTCAAAGAAGGTAATGTCTGAGGCCAGGCGGGGTGGCTCATGCCTGTAATCCTACCACTTTGGGAGGCTTAGGTGGGAGGACTTCAGGCCAGAGTTCATGACCAGCCTGAGCAACATGGGGAAATTTCATCTCTACAAAAAGAAGGAAAGGAAGGAAGACAAGAAAGAAAAGAAAGAAATACAAAAATTACCTGGGTGTGGTGGTTCACACCTGTAGTCCCAGCTATTCAGGAGGCTGAGACAGAAAGATTACTTGAGCCCCGGATTTTGAGGTTACAGTGAGCTAGGCTGACACCATGACACTCTAGCCAGGGTGACAGAGCAAGATACCATCTCAAAAAAAAAAAAAGAAAGAAAGAAAAGATGCTAATATCTCAAAGAGAAGAAAGGACTGTAACATTTATCCAAGCTTTCTGGTAACCATTAGGCCTATGATTGGACAACACATTCTGTACTCCTTGTGTTTCTGGTCAGAACAAGTATATATGCTAAAATTCGAGACAATATAAGGACCTTGGGAAGAACATACACTTTTTCCTTTCTAGTGATTTACATCTTCAACAGTTTTCTTACATCTAACCTAACCTCTATATTCTGCAGCATATATTTTTTCAATAGGAATACTCCATTACCAGTGTTTCCACGGTGTAGTATACACATCACTGGTGATATCTGAAATTACTTAAATGGAACACAAATACCTTTAAAAGAAAAAAACACTACGTAGGCTAGTGAGCATTAAAAAAAACCTCTATTTCATTGAATCTGAGATGCCATGGAATTCAAGAGGCACCATTATATATACTAACTCTGACTTTGAAGGCTGCTTTTTAAAATTTCATACATGAGTTTTTACCACTATTATCACTGCCTGATTTACACATCCCATTTTATCCACCTGGATAAATCCCATGTTTCAAGCCATGAATTGAAGGATATGTTTTCACCGTGAAAGCTTTCCTGCAGAGTTTACTGTGCCATTTCAATAGAGCTCTTTCAATTTATAACACTTACTACATGTCATAATTATTTATCTCTGTCCCACCAGAAGGATGATTTCCTAGATAGGTCATTTTCTTAATCAACATTTGAACCCAAGGGCCTAGCACTATGTTAAACATGAGAGGCATTACAATATGGCTTAGTAAGTAAGAGTACAGATTCTAGAATCAGACAGTTTTGGATATGAATTTTGGCTCCAAAACTTACTTGTGTCACTTTGAGACATTCATTCAGTTTCCTTATCTGTAAAATGGAGATAACGTTAGAACGAAGGGTTATTGCACCAATGTCCTCAAATCAATGATCAATGAATACTAAGTCTAAGAGAAGGAAGATGCTCAGTAACTATTTTTCAGATAAAAAGAAAACCAATCTAGGTGGGCAGGCCCAAGTGCAGTGGTGTTTACAACTAATTGATCACAACCAGTTACAGATTTCTTTGTTCCTTCTCTACTCCCACTGCTATACTTGACTAGTCTTTAAAAAGATTTTTTAAAAATTGATTAAAAATCTAGGTGAGAAAGAAATTAACCAGGGCCCACTCAGTAAATGTTTCATGCACTCATGTGTCCATTTAAAATCACTATATTCTCATTCTTACCATAAATTCAATGTTTCCACCTGCTGGTCTTCACACAGAATAAACTATCAGGAAAGATAAGTTTCCATTATTCATTACAAACTTTTTTTTTTAAGTCCTCATCACAGGAAGGTACGTTATAAACTTTGAAAGCCTAAAATAATAAAGTAATGTGTGATTTTGCTAGAGCAAAAATTTTACTCATAGGCATTTGAGGTTAAGAAGAAATCATTTAAGTGAGTGGGCCAATCCAGCATGAACCATTATTCTCTACACATTCTCAGTTAACTCGCAGGGTACTATTATTGTATTATTGTAACATCTGTCAAGATCTACAAGGTTCCCCCAAAATTAGGACTTTCCCTCTCAACCACAAGGTCTCCCTCAAACGACAATCTTACTCTTCCCCTCTAGAACATTCTATGTTCATTTCAAATGCCTTGCCATTGTTTTTTTATTTCCTATACCCAGACTGCCTTTTCTCTCCAAACCAGATCCCTAGAGCTCTCCTAGCATTCCAAGCCACTCAACTTTTACTGCATTTTTGCAAGTACACATGATTTAGCATTTATTCTCTTTTATCAATGTCTACCTCTCCTCCCTCTCCCAACTCCTTTTCCCTTCCTTGCCACACTACAAGTTTCCCTCCAGAGCTACGCAAAATGTTTGATTAATCAATGAAATAATATTTCTAAGAGTTTTGGGACAATAAAAGTTTTTCTCAAAAACAATGAAAGCCAAAACGGGAGGAATGCTTGAGACCAACCTAGGTAACATAATGAGACCCTGTCTCTACAAAAAACAAAAAAACTAGCCAGCCATGGGTGGCATGTACCTGTAAGTCCCAGTTATGGGAGGCTGAGGCAGGAGGATCACTTGAGTCCAGGAGATTGAGGCTGCAATGAGTTATGATCATGCCACTACACTCCAGCCTGGGTGACAGAGCAAGACCCTATCTCCAAAAAAAAGCAATTAAAAATAGAGGTGATAATTAATTCTCATTATAATCCATGGGAATGGGAATACTGGAGTTTTCTACTTTCTAATTCTACTTTCATGTTCCAGCATTAAGCTAGTAATAGATAATATGTGGTCATAATTAACTGTAAACTGTCATTTCATGGAGCATGTAAAAAGAGTTCTTGAACCAAACCAAACAGAAGAGATGAAATACTAACACTCATCTTTACTTCAGCAGTTGTACAAAAGTTGCCCTAATTCCTGAACTGGCATTAACATAATGCCACTTTTGCATAAAATGAGGATGGTTTTGTAAAAATAAAAATACTGCTTTAAAACAAGGATACAGAGTATGAAAGTTCAACATGCACAGATATGCAAAAGTGACAGCAAGAAGGTGGTCTTATTCCTCTTTGATCTCTTCGAGGCCATCATATAAAATTAGGAGGCCATATAATCTTGCTTTGATTAAGCCATTCCTGAATTTTTTTTTTTTTTTTTGAAACAGAGTCTTACTCTGTTGCCCAGGCTAGAGTGAGTGCCGTAGTGTCAGCCTAGCTCACAGCAACCTCAAACTCCTGGGCTCAAGCAATCCTCCTGTCTCAGCCTCCCGAGTAGCTGGGACTACAGGCATGCGCCACCATGCCTGGCTAATTTTTTCTATATATTTTTAGTTGTCCAATTAAATTCTTTCTATTTTTAGTAGAGATGGGGTCTCGCTCTTGGCTCAGGCTGGTCTCAAACTCCTGAGCTCGAGCGATCCTCCCACCTCCGCCTCCCAGAGTGCTACGATTACAGGCGTGAGCCACCACGTCTGGCTATTCCTGAATTTTTTATGTCCCATTCTTTGTATAACAATTTTATTTCGAATCTGAGATCTGGCTTTCTTGCCTGTCCTTTTCTCAACCTTTCTTGAACTGACAAAGGAGGAGCAGATAAGTTTCATCAACAGGTGAGACTATAAAGTGGTTTCTTCTAACTTGAAGCCAAGGTAATTTTTCAATCATATATATGTAATGCTTTCTAATACTTGGCAAAGAACCTGAATGGTATTGCATCCACATGAATAACTGACTCCAGAGCATCAGAAAGCATGGTAGTATGTGGTATGCTACCCAGAAAGAGCAAGAGCTTTACATCTACACCAAATTATTTTTTAAATAAATAAATTTTTTTTAAAGTAACAGAACAAGGAGAAAATACTCCCAAATCAAGCAACATACAAGCTTAACCTTAGATTAATAAATTGACTGTGACCAGCTGTTAAGCTTATGTTAGCAGTTACACCTTTTATTAAGCACTTCCCTATATGCCAGGTACTGTTTCTAAAGTATTATACATATTAACTCATTTAACCCCACAATAATTGTATAAGGAAGCCACCATTATTGTTCCTATTATGCTTACAGCTGGAAAAAAAAAAAAACATATACAAAGAAGTAACTTTCCCAAGGTCATGCCAGCTAAGTGGAAAAGGCAGAATTCAAACCTAAGCATTCTGGCTCCATAGTTTACATTACCAACCTCCATTCCATACTCTCTCTCCATTCAGTAAGTTCACTAACAGCAAAATTTCATGTTAAGTATATTGCTCATAAAGAGAAACCAATAAGCCCTTGTGTACTGACAATGTATTTTTTATATACATGTCCTATTACATTTTCAAAGAATATGGGCTTTATTCATATTCGTCTCCCACAAAACTAGAGATTTTCATCAATGTTTTATTATCCATTGTCTGAAGAATACTACTTGACATTTGTTCCTAAAAATCTTTCTTTACAAGCTCTTGTCACTTGTCAAGATAATTCTGAACTCTAATTCTATACTCCAAGGAGCTGACAAGTCATCTGTGAATCACTTGAGCCCAGAAGTTTGAGGTTGCTGTGAGCTAGGCTGACGTCCTGGCACTCTAGCTTGGGCAACAGAGTGAGACTGTCTCAAAAAAAATTAAATTAAATAAAAAATGTTTGATCCTAACTACATAATAAATAGAACTGTTAGCTATTTCTTTTGGCCTAGGGGCACCGTGGAAAAAACTACTAAGACACTAAATGGAAGAAAAGAGTTTGGACCATGCATCCATGAGCCAGGAGAAGCCTGAGAGAATCACACCAACATCCTAAGAGATACAAAGCTAGAGTATTTGAAACATTGTTTCCCTACTTCCAGTCCAGGAGGTCCCTAAAGCACCTGCTAAAATTCTTCCACCAATTATGTAAGATGCTTCAGTATCTTGTCAATAAACCCGTATCTTCCTTTTGGTTTATTTGTTTAAAGCTCTAATGAGTTTCTGTCACCATAAACCAAGAACCCTAAATAAACAAATCAGATGATTCACACATTTGGCCTGATTTTCTTAAATAAAAAAGTAAAAAAAAAAAAAGCCAAAGAGGCAGAATTGGGGACTTACTGTAACTCAATTACATATTATTCCAGTTACTATTTCCTATACCAGCTGAACACAGGATACTTTTCCTAGTAATTATTAGGTTTTACCTATTAGATATTGAATACTTAACAAATTTTTTTAAAAGTCTTATATAGTTTGACAAAAAAATACTCATTTGAATTCATTTTTCATAACATATAAACTATATGATATTTTCTCCTTCATACTAACATTAGAAATTAGACAATTTCTAAGCAATCTAGAATTCTAATATGCTCAAAAATTACAGCTTCAAAGAAAAATAAAACATTTTAAGATTAAATGTCAAATATTTACTTTAGTATTTAAACAATTTATTTCCAGAGTAAAATGATGTACATCTTGAATTTACTTTGATTTATAGAGAAATCTGCTACTATTTATAAATCACACACAGCAGCAATTTCAAAGAACACAATTTATAGCTCATTAATTGTAACTGATGACTGAAATAAATTATCTACTTAATACAAAAGTAAACATTTCTAAAAAAAAGAAAAGCTTAAATCAGAAATACACTAATTAAAAAATGGTAATTACAACTAATTTACATGTTCTGTAATGTAACTTTATATAGATCGACTGCAAATAAAGGTTTATCAGAATGAAATGTACTTTAACTGGCTAATCTACAACAGATTTACTACTAACCTTGTATTCTGCCTGGTTAAACTAAAAAAAATCCTAACAATGAAGTCGCTCTTTATGTTACTTTACTACCATTTAAAGAAACAATCTTCCATCTTGTTACATCAGAGAATCCATATTCATATTCATCCTGTATGTTCATATTCTTTGTTATTATAAGATACTTCACATATATTCAGCTATTTAGTCCTCATCTATAACATGAAGTGTAAGCTTTTTCCCCGTATTACTTGCCTGTTGGCTCTGTTTGTATTTCTCCTAGACAAATATTTACTTTTATATAGCATTGTTTAATTACCTATTTAATATTATTCCAATGTATTTAAATAGCATTTAAAGCGCCTCTTTCTCTGATGCAATTGTGATCTGATGAGATTTCTAGGGTAAAATATAAGAGTCTAAAGTGTTTAAAAGCTTAAATGGACATCTCCAAAGACTGTCATTAATGTGTATTTAAACCTCCCCCAGAGGGAATCTGGACTATGCAGTCTGACGACTTGTAAAAGTTCCCAGAGGGCTAAAGATGAAGTGAGAGGAAAGAAATACATTGATTAAACATTTGCTTAAGAGGAAAAAAAACTAGAAAGGTATAGACAGAACTCAGTAATCTGGATGTGTTTAAGGTACAACAAATGGGGTTTGCAAACAATCTATTGTGCCTATATCAGCCAGACAAAATTTAAAGGGAGGAAATGGGAGTAGGGAGTGAAGGAAGAAGGAAAAACTAGGCTTCTGGAGATAATCCTTAATGAAAGGAAGAATTAACTGATCCTTATAACATGGTGCCTATGCATAAATTTAAGTCAATCACTTCTCCATCCCCAACACAAACTAAGTTCCTAGTTTAACTAGTACATATCTGGCTTTAATCTTTCCCATGCATTCAGATCAGTAACTACTGAACTACTTTATAAATCTTTTAACCTTCATGTTTTGACAATATTTTCTAAATTATTACTTTGCCACCTAGTGGGAAGATCCAAGAACCACTCCAAGTTTCTTTAGAATTCTAATTTCATCTTGAGTTTTCATCTAACCCTGAACAGAGCTATGATTTTTTAAGTAAATTATAATATATTCCAGATTATCATTGCGATGAAGCAGCAGTTTCAAGGCGATTCAAAGTTTGTCCAGGATCCTTATTCCCTATTTTCATTCCAGCATTGCTGCATGTTTCTCCTGTTTTCCATTCTTTATCTAATGCTTCTCAACCCAGAAAGATCAAGCTGCCTTTCAGTTCACTATAAAACTAATGGGAGTATATTGTGTAAATTAGAACACTTTTCATCCCAAAATGAAGTCACAAAATGCATTTGATCGATAAATTTCACAAAACATCTTAAAACTATACCTTGACCTCTAGTGTATTCACATTGTATCCCTGACCCCAGTCTATCCTACATCCCAAAGCAACTCCCTTAAAGTCTACCTGTAAAGTCAAAGCCCTATTTTTAGCTGAAAGGAATTCATACAGATTATCATCACAAAATCCTAACCATAAAATAAAATACAGGTTAAAACACTTCCAGTAATACCAAAGTAATTCAAATCACCAGTCCCAGCTGGGTGTGGTGGCTCACGCCTGTAATCTTAGCACTCTGAGAGGCCCAGGTGGGAGGATCCGCTTGAGCTCAGGAGTTTGAGACCAGCCTCAGCAAGACCTTATTTCTACAAAAAATAGAAAAATTAGCCAGGTGTGCTGGCACACAGCATGTAGACCCAGCTACTCAGGAGAATGAGGCAGGAGGACCACTTGAACCTAGGAGTTTGAGGTTGCAGTGGGCTATGATGATGCTACTGAACTCTAGCCCAGGGCAACAGAGCAAGACTCTGCCTCAAAAAAATAAAAAAATAAAATAAAATAAAGGCTTCTAGCCAGGCATGGTTGCATGTGCCTATAGCTCCAGCTATCGGGAGGATCGCTTGAGCCCAGGAGTTCAAATCCAGTCAGGGCAACACACTGAGAATCTGTCTCTACTAAAAAAAAAACAAAAAACCTGTTATTGTTTAGTGAGTATAGGGATTCTGTCTGGGATTATGAAAACATTCTGAAAACAGTAGTGACAGTTTCCATATAACTGAATGGTGTACTTCAGTTACAATGGCAGTAAATTTTGTTATGTATATTTTCCCATAATAAAATTTTTTTCTAACTTTAAAAACCTCTACTTGTCAAAAGACATCATTAGGAAAATGAAAAGGAGTCATGTATGAGAAATATTAGCAAATCAGTCATCAGGGAAGTGCAAATGAAAACCACGATGAGATATTCTTTTAAATCCACTGGAATAAGTAAAATTAAAGAGACTGGCAAGAGCCAATGCTGGTAAGGATACTGAGTAACTAGAAGTCATACACGGCTCATGAAGTACAAATTAGCATTACTACTCTGGAGGACAGTTTGACAACTGCTTATGAAGTTAAACATACGTCTATCCTATGACCCAGCAATTCTCCTAGGTATTAACTCAAGAGAAATAAAAGCACATAATCACAAAAAGGCTTAAACATATGTTCACAGCAACTTTATTCATAAGAGCCATAAAGTGGAAACAACCCAACATGTTTGATAATAAATGATCAGATAAGCAAACTGTAGTATATTTCTACAATGGACTACCACACAGCAATAAAAATGAACAAGCTACTTACTGATACTTACAACATGGATGAATCTCAAAAGCATTATGTTGATTCAAAGTAACAAGTTGCAAAAGAATAAATACTGTTATGATTCCATTTGGATGAAATTCAAGAACAGACAAAGCTAATCTATAGTGGGTTGGGGGAGAGGGAGACTAACCAGAAAGGAGCATGAAGGAACTTTCTCATGTGATGTAAAAGTTCTACATAATGATTGAGGAGGCAGCTACACTGATATAAACATTTACTGAAACTCAAACTGCACACTTGAATCTGTGCATTTTACTATGTAAATTCTACTTTAACTTTTAAAATCCTGGAATAGTGTCCTAAAACAGAGGCTCTAACCCTAACCCAAAAGTAGTGCAGTGTCTTTAGAAAAGATTATATGCACTATTCTCCCAAGGTCACCAGTGTTATGTTTCAAATCTCTTTCTTTCTTAGGGAATGTAAATGAATTCCTGGTTTCCCCTATAACCAAAGGGTAAGCATTCACAGGTGACCAGTATTTTGGGCAAAGTATAAGGTTCCACAAAGGTACCAAAATTTCCATAAATTTAACTAGCCTCCAAGGAAATCAAGTCCATGACACAATCAAGAGCATGTGTTTTATGATGGCATCAGTCAGTCACCTAGTCCCTTTAGTAAAATAAACCATTCAACCACTTGCTAGTTTACTGGCAACAAGCAACAATTAAAAAACTAAAAAGGAGGAAGGTTGGACCTTAGAGATGTTCCATTTTCCTACTTGGAGGGAAAAAAGGGTTCTAGTTTCAGCTCCTATCAAATTTCTCATCTGTTAAATATACAGTAATAATACTCTAACAGTTACAGCTGCTATCTGAAAGTCCACACCAATTGTTTTTATTGTATAAAATGGTCATGTGATACCTTCATAGACATAAAAAGTCACTCCAGGATATTGTCTACCTTGAAAAGTTTGAGCAGTTTCATTAAAACATTATACTTCCAGGCCGGGCGTGGTCGCTCATGCTTGTAATCCTAGCACTCTGGGGAGGCCGAGGCAGGAGGATTGCTAGAGCTTAGGAGTTCAAGACCAGTGTGAGCAAGAGCGAGACCCCATCTCTACTATAAATAGAAAGAAATTAGCCAAACAACTAAAAATAGAAAAAATTAGCCGGGCACGGTGGCACGTGCCTGTAGTCCCAGCTACCTGGAGGCTGAGGCAGGAGGATCGCTTGAGCCCAGGAGTTTGAGGTTGCTGTGAGCTAGGCTGACGCCACAGCACTCTAGCCTGGGAAAAGAGTGAGACTCTGTCTCAAAAAAAAAAATTATACTTCCAGAAATCGATGCTCAATTTCACTCACTGGGAAAATCAGCATGTGGCTATTGCTAAAAGCAGTTTTAGCTAATCTCAATTATTATGCCTGAAAAGGTTGATAGGGTTACCTCAAGAGTGAGGTAAGCACAGGATTTAAAAGTCACGACTCAAGATCAATTTCAGAAGTCTATCTCTATAAGACTTCAATGCCTGAATACAATAAACTATAGGCCCCCATAAAGCCCCTTTCCCATCTTTTGGACCCACAGTGTTTTGTGTTTATTTTATTTAAACCTTTAACAAGAATAATTTGAACTGTGATATTCCTTAACCAGATCTTAAATTAGAAAACAAAATATTGTAAAATAGTTTAAATTTTAGTATATATTTTCTTCAAATAAACATCACAAAACATACAAATATGCAACACGATTAGAAAATATACAATTTTCTAAATCACCTGTTGAAGAACTGAACACATTAACCAGGACAAGGCCACCTTCACGGGCATGTGACCTGTACAGTCACATAGGGTTCCACACTTGGTTTAATACTCTGCTATGGCCATCTTGAAATTCTTAATTTTTGAGCAAACCACCCTGCAAATTATGCAACCAGTCCTGAGAAAAAAAATGGTACAGAAAAACAGAAAAAGAATTTACACACACTTTTACATTAATGACCAAGAAAAATTCATTCCTGAGTTCATAAATACAAATTTTTTTTCCCCTGAGTATGACCAGAAGTGCATATATGGTTCCAAATCAGAGACTCGGATTTAAGAAAGGTCTGAATCTATTGAAGCATCAACTCAGTACAGAATGATGCCAAATTAAGAACCACCAACTAAAAAACACAGGCTTTTGAAAGTATATTCTATCATGCAATGACTTTACATCTTTTTCACATACACATTTATGAAACACATTTTGATGTTTACTTGAGACTCAAGAATTGTATGTAGTATTATTTAAATTTTATACTTTAAAAACAAGCATTTTATAAAACAAACCAAAGTTTTATGGAAGCAAAAAAAGATCAAACAGCTCCTGAGCCTTAAAACTGCTGTGAGTAAATGTAGACAGTGTGTGGTAAAGAAAGAAGTCTCTAAAAGAGAATGTCTTGGCACTCAACAGGCACTCAAACAACTAAGTGATTTTTACAGTCATTTAAAGTGTCAGCATTCTCCAGAGAAATAAGATTCAGCCCTGCTGATAAGGATCTTAAAGCTGCAAATTCAAACGACCGTACAAGACAAAACAAAGCTAAAACAGTAGAAATAACTAGAAAGATAACATAAAAAATGAGATAGTTTATAATAAAGCTTTAGCCAACATCAATAAGTATCTTAGTTTTGACAGCTATAAAAGGGAGTGCTTGACAGAAAGTTTAAGAAAAGGTGGTAAAATAAAAGCCTTTAAATCTACAACTCAGATCAAATTCTCCTGGATGCTTTTTGGCCAGGTCAGCAATATGAAAAATCATAATCACCTTAAAACTCAAATGGAAAGCATGACAGGGGCCATATTTATTTACTTTTAATTTGTTATTTTATGTTCTACTCAATTCACTTAGAAAACTGAAGAAAAGACTTTGGGAATATGAGAAAATATAGAGAATTTACCAAGGCAAATAAATGGCTACTGAATTGAAAACTTGGTGTCACTAAATAATGTTCTATTGCAGATTACCACTGTTAAACAGTAAGTATCATTAAAGCCAATGGCATTTTCAAGAAGTTAACAAAGAAATCCATTCATTCTAAAGCTGAACATTTATTAAATGTCCTCAAGCCAGGTATTGCTTTCTACCTACCCACTTTCTTAGAGCCTATTTCAGCACTGAGATAATCTAATCTAACCCGAGAGAGTCAGGAAATCAGGTTTTCCATTAAATTCCCAGGCTCACCATCCTCAGAGCTGGCATCTAGTATAGGAAAAAGCTCCAGGGCAGGAAGGAAGTCTACTTGCCCAGCATTATTGGGCTGTAAGTTTATGTTGTTATGGGTACCAGGCACAATAGAGCAAATATAAGAGCAAGGAAGCAAAAAGCTGACCGGATAAGACAATTTGGTCCATGTGATCAGTATATTAATGAGACTGCAACTACCTAAAAGTTGCCAAGCATAACCAAATTATCTGACTTTCCAAAAAAATTTATCATGAGGTTAGAGTCAGTGAACAGTATGAGCCAGATTAAGGAATCTTTCATTTTCTTGAATCTAACCTTGGTCTACGATGTAACTGTAGGCTACAGAAAAGAGATGCAAACCTAGCTAAGGGATTTCAGAATGGATAGCCAATTTTATCTTCATCTTCTAAACTTTTCTCCTCAAAGGGAGCAAAGAGAGAACAGATTATTCAACCAGACAGTAAACTTCATCAGAAATGCAAATTCTTTTGCAAAGGTCAGGATTTAAAGCTAGATATCCTGCTTTTCTTCCTTTATTCTACTCCCCACAATTTGTGGCAATGTTACTTCTATTCTTTACTTTTTAGATGGCCTTGTGAAAGAATGACTTCCCCTTTTACTTTGCCCTATCACCTCAGTTTTGCCTGTTTTTAACACATTGCCACACTAGAAAAAAATTTCCTTAGCACCACAGTGTTTTATTACAAAAATAGAATGAAAACTTCAAAAACAAAATGAGCCTTTCTAATTTAATGAACAATTTGTTATTTTTTGTCTTCTGTGCGTGAGTTATATATATGCAACTTGAAAAATAGTTCTTGGAGCTCCCATGGTGAAGAGACATGAGTTACATACACTTCACAAGGCCCCAAGCTCAAAACTAGCACGGGTTTAAAACATTAACTGCCGTGTGAGTTGTATTTAAGCTTTCAAGGGTGACACTAATGTTTAAGGTAAGAATTAAAAATGTGCGTTTGCATGTTAAAGAATATCAGTATTTAACACATTCTCACATAGTTAAGAGCTTGCCCTTGCCTCAAAACCCAATTCAGGCATCTGTTAGTTCTGTAATCATGAGCAAGTCACTTTTTCTTTCTCATGCTTCCATGGCAACAGTATCTCATGCTATTATGAGGATTATGTGAGCTAATAAACAGAAGCACTGAGAAGTGTACCTGGCATTTAATAATCACATACATATTAGCTATTAATACTACGGTCCTGTTGTGGGTCAACAACTAGCTGCACTACACACTGTCTAGGTATCTGCTTTTAGCTCTCAAAAGAAATGTAAATATCCCCCTGACCTAGCAATCTCATGAGATTATTGGAGAACAAACTAAAGTACATTTTAAAAGCTCTTAAAAGGTCTTCATTATAGAAGTGTCCATTTCTTAGTTCACAAGAGAACTGTTAAAATACATTGCACATAAAGCTCTGTTTAAATACTATAACAGAACAATACATCCCTAGTAAAAGTACTATATATAACTAAATATTACTTGTTAAGCAAAACCAAACTCCAAATAAATACCATTATTTTCATACTTTAAAGTGAATATTTATTGAACTATGTGCCAATCACTGAGCTATGTACTTTTCATGCATTAGCTCATTTAATCCTCATAGGGTTGTTGAAGAAGGTGCTACTTATCCCATTTTAACAGTGAGGGCTTCAAGTTTCCTAAGGATTAAGTAACTTGCCCAAGGTCAAAGAGCTAGTATGTTTCTAGATTCTAAAATATCAGAGTAGAATGGACACTTCACCATGATGTGACAAGATCACCCGCATGTCCCAGTTTTCCTTAAAATAGTGATAGGATTTTTTTCAAATTCTCCAAATATTACAATCTATAATAAAGTACTGAAACTTAGATACTAAAGAAAAGAGATCACTTATTATAGACTTTATATTAAAACACAAACATGGCATGGGAAAACTTCAGAAGTTACATGTACAAGAGAAAAACTGGGCTCTAGAATGTCCAGACAGGGCATGACCTTCAAGTACTCTGAGACAGCTGCTCATTTGGTTAGATGTGTACACTAAGACCTTTAGTGTCCTCAGTTTAATTTTCACAAGCAAATTTATTCACTTCCATAGATATATAGAATATAAACATCTTTATCTATAAATCAACTACCCTAAAAATGTATAATATTATAGGGAGAACAGGAAGGGCAATAAATGTAGCTGGACAAGCACAAATGCATCATATCTGTGGAAGGTGGTAAGAAGGGACAACTAAAAATGTCTATTCTAGTTGAGTGTGATGGCATGTACTTGTAGTCCCAGCTACAAGCTGGCCCCCCTCATTCAGAAGGCTGAGGTGGGAGAATCACTTGAGGCCAAGAGTTCAAGGCCAGGAGTTCAAGGCCAGCCTGAGCAACAAAGTGAGACCTAGTCTCTTTAAAAAAAAAAAAAAAAAAAAAAAAAAGAAAAGAAAGAAAGAAAAGAAAAAAGAAATGCCTGCTCTCTTGGGTTTATATTATACTACTATCATCTTTATGTGCAAAGGACAAGACTACCATTGACAGACTAAAGTCTGATTATTACCTCTCAGTTCAATTATTATGTGAATATACTGGAAGATAGCATACCAGGTGACAACCACCCAATGAAACAAATAGAAGTCTGCAAGATGTATTTTAACACAATAACTGCCATGTGAGTTGTATTTAACTCACCAGTTTTGAGCCCGGGGCCTCATGAAGCATATACAACTCACATGTCTCTTTACCTTGGGAGCCACATGGCATGTAGGCAACTCACACCACCATGCTATAGCATACATGTTACATGATAGGTAGCTCCTGGGCAAAACCATGCAGTTGGTTCGTGAAAATCTTACTTGAAGTTCTTATTGTTACAATTAATATTGACAATTTAACTGCATATAACTTACGTGCAGAAAATTAAAAATTTTTCATTAAATTAGAAAGGATCGTTTTGTTTTCAAAGTTTTTATTCTATTTTCATAATAAAACACCATGGCCCCAAGGAAAAATTTTTTTCCTCTAGTGTGGCAGTCAATATGTTAGTTCTCAAATTTCAAAATGACCCTATCAATAGTAAAACAAGCTACATTTACATTAAGACTACTAAAACACACTAAACATTCTGAAGGTATACAAATCTGAGGTAAAATGTAAAACATTTTGCCAGTTATGAGGCGTATCCAAAAACTTGGACATAAATTACCCTCAAAATTAATCTGTAAAACCCCATGCAGAATTGCCTGTGGTTATATAAGAGAATGTCCTTATTCTTAGGAAATAAACTCTCAAGCATTTAGAGACAAAGGGGACAGCGCCTCCAACTTACTCTCAAATAATTCAGGGGGAAAAAAATGGAGAGAGGAATAAATAATGCATATGAAACAATATAAACAACTGGTGAAGAGGACTGGGAGCTCCTTATGTTATTTCAAATATACTACAGCAAAAAGTTATTTTTAAAAATCTGAAACAGCTGGGGGGAGGGGGGGGACACAGTGTCAGGTGGCATACACCTGTAATCCCAGGAGGCTGAGGCAGGAGGATCCCGTAATCCCAGAAATTCAAATCCAGCCTGGCAACATAGTGAGACCTCTCTATCTCTAAAAATAAAAATTTTTTTAAATCTGAAAAATTATGACAGAAGACAAGTATTTGCTAAATTAGGTTGTAGGTACATGAACATTCATTACATTACTTCATTATTCTTTTACTTTTTCAGTATTTTCCTTATGGTAGAATCCAAATGAAAAGGAATGTTGTTCTCTACACACGTAATGGGTGCAGTGCGTACAGTCTGGGGGATGGAGATGCTCAAAGCTCTGACTCTGGTGGGGCAAGGTTAATATATGTAACTTAAACATTTGTACCCCCATAATATGCTGAAATTTAAAAAAAGGAATGTTCTCTAGCCCCAAGTAAAGTACACTCTGACCATGAGGAATGCTACATAAGACTATCTTAGAATGATGTTATTAATCATCTGAATCATGTAATCTGTCTTGCTCCCTTCAATGCCTTCCAAGCAACCTTTGATTGTAACTTTACTAATAGGTTAGTTATGCCACAATTCAGTGCCGTTAAATTTACACTCAAAAAACAAGGAACATTTTGAAAAGAACTTTTACCATGAAACCAAAAAAAAAAACAAAGGCATTATGGTAATAGAACACAAAACAGTGATTATCTCTTGAGGGTTTGTACTGACTGAGAAAGAGTGGAAGGGAACCTTAGCTATAAATGTTCTGTATCTTAATCTGAGTGTAGTTACATCGGTCTATACATAAGTAAAAAGTTATCAAGCTTTAAGATTACTATACTTTATTATATGTGTATCATATCCAGGTTTAATTATAAGAACAAACAATAAAGACTTAGAGAACTGAGAACTTATTGGTTCAAATCCAAAACCCACAATGTAATAGACTGAAATGGATTACAATGGCATTCAGATTTATAACCAGTCCTTGTAATCCTGGTCAACAGGAGACCACCACTGACATGGGTATTTTTTCAAAAGAATAACCATTACAGAAGTTTGAATAGAAGGTGTGCAGTGAGATCAAGGCACATGTGCAAGGAAGAATGAAGAGCTGTCAGGAGTTTCTACCAAATATTAACAACATGCAATCTCAATGAATCTGTACATTTTGTCTTACAAAAGGCTAGAAATCAGGTTAATCATGTTAGACATACTCTCCCTTCCTCTCCTCCTCACTCAATCTTTCAAAAAAATAAAAAAGGAGGAAGAAAAAAAAGAAAGTTCCCTCTCCTCCTTTGGTTAGACTATAGGAATAGAAAAAAAATTTTTTTTAAACATAGCTTTGGCAAAAATACCACTGTATCACTTTGGATGTTGTCCTTTGTTCAAAGCATTGTCTGTACGTACAGTACAAGACAGAACAAAAAAAAAAAATCAATGTATGTAATGGATAACAGTACCATGAAACTAACATTTAAGAGGCAAGTATGGAAATAGATAGGGGGTAGATCAACTACTGCTATCTTCCTTCCACTGGGCTATATCTCATTTCAGAGATTCAAGTACTGTTAACCTTGTTGTGTCAGTATTTCCACTGCAGAATTTAAAGCAAAAATTTTTATTTATTAAATAGTGAAGTAAAGTTCCCAAGTCACTTTCAGAAATAATCCTCAACTCTAGGGAAATACAAAACTTTTAAACCAACAATTCTTAAAGTTAATCATTTTTAAGTTCACACTCTTAATAACAAGTTGAATACAATCATAAGCTCTGAAGTCCACATAAAACGTCTGGGAATGACCATTTATATTAAATTTTATAAGAGGCAAAACTAACCTACAGTGACAGAGAGCAGATCAGTGGTTTGCTGGGGCAAGAAGAATTGATGGCAAAATGACACTTGAAATTCTTTGCAGTGATAGAAATATTCTGTATCTTGATTGGGTAGTGATGTATAAGTGTATACATTTTTCAAAATATACTGGTGAATTTTGTTGTATACAAATTTACCTTAATAAACTTTAGAAAGTAAAAATATGTACTCGGCACACACTCTTAAAAAAAGCTTTAAAAAAAGGCTTTTGTTGGGAAATCAAATACTAAGAAACAAATTCACTGATACTGATTCAACTGAAAGAAATTAAAAGGCCATTTATGTGGAACCCAATCTGCCCACACCACTCTCCACATACCTCAGCCCTCAACCACTTGCCCAATGCCATAAACATTTCAGTCTAAATATGGACCTTCCCCTTAAATGTTAGAATATCTTCAAAAATGACAAGTCAGAGGAAATAGACAACAAATGTACACTTTGCTAAAGCCATTTTACAATAATCTAAAAAGAGTTGAGCATATCCAATAAAACTTCCTATAATCCATGAGAGAGGAAAAATTACCAATTGAAAAACAGACAAAAAATAACAGAAAATTATGGAAGAAATGCAAATGTTCAACATACATATGAAAATATCTCAACCTCATCATCAGAAAAAATGCAAATTAAAACAATGAAAACTATTTTCCATTCAAAGGATTGGCAAAAAGTCGAATATTGGTTAATTTCAAGTACTGGCACTAGTGGAAAAATGAGCACTTGTATACATTTTTGGTGATGGTCTTGGCAGTATATTAAAACTACTGCTATGCATACCGTATGACCAAGCAACTCAACTTCTCTTTACATACCTCAGCAAAGTAGTCACACATGTGCACTGAAGGCATGATTTTTTAAAAAAAACTTCACTGTAAATAGGTTGTAAGAACAAAAACTGGAAATAGCCTAAATATCCACCAATGGGGGGAAAATATGACTAAATGCTTAAAAAAGAGGAAAAAAGAATGTTATGTATTATTTGGTGGTACATACATACATAAAGGAATGGGGGGGAGTCTGGAAGAAAAAAAAATAACTGATTTTACAGTGATTACCTATACAGAGGATGAGAAAAAGAACAGGACTGAAAATGATAATTAAAGGGATTTTAGCCCTATGTTTTAATATTTTATAAGGAGCATATTTGTTCACCTACCTGTATACTGAAAATTAATTTTGGAAGGTGCTGATGCAGATAAGAATATGATGTAATACATTTTCCTCCCTTAAAGAGTCTAAGAAACACCTCTAACATTTCACATAAGTGTTGCTGCGCCTATGGAATGCACCACATTGCACATCACTTTAGACATTGCATTAATATTCAGGTTTTGTCTTTTGACAAACTACTACCACTAAACTACTACTGCTACTGCTAATACCACTACCACTAAGGAAGAATAAAAATATCCTGATACAGCAGTCCCCAACCTTTTTGGCACCAGGGACCAGTTTCATGGAAGATAATTTTTCCTCAGACGGGTGGGGGGTACGGGGGCGGAGCTCAGGCAGTGACGTAAGCCATGGGGAGTGGCTTACAGATGAAGCTTCGCTCACTCACCCACAGTTCACCTCCTACTATGTGGCCCAGTTCCTAACAGGCCATGGACCAGTACTGGTCCTCGGCCCAGGGGTTGGGACCACAGCAGTCTAATACTTCTCAAAATCCAAAAGAAAATAAAAAAAAAAAAAAACAGAATTTAAAAGAATAAAGCTCAAAACTATAAAATATTATTGAAAGAAATTAAAGATGACCAAATGAACAGAAAGACATCTCACGTAGCAACATACCCAAAAACTCTAAAAATATCAGCTGGCTTTTTTGCATATTATCTACAAGATGATTCTAAAACTCATATGGAAATACAAGGAACCCAGAATAACCAAAACAACTGTGAAAGAGAACAAAGTTGAATAACTCACACTTCGATTTCTAAACTTACTACAGTAACCACAACAACTGCTACTAGCTAGCATAAGGGGAGACATACAGATCAATGGAAAAGAATTAAATGTCCAGAAATAAACCCTTACATATATGGTCAATTTGTTTTTCACAGGATGTTAACTGAATGAGGAAACAATAGTTTTTGTAAAAAATGGTGGTAAGACAACTGAATATCCACATATGAATGAAATAGGACCTCTACCTCACACTATATGCAAAAATTAACTCAAAACAGGTCTCAGACCGAAACATATGAGCAAAAACTTTTGTAAGAAAATAGGATGATGGGACTGCAAACTAGTGCAACCTCTGTGGAAAGCAATATGGAGATACCTTAAAGCGATACAAGTAGATCTACCATTTGATCCAGCAATCCCATTACTGGGCATCTACCCAAAAGAACAAAAGTCACTCTATAAAAAAGACATCTGCACTCGAATGTTTATAGCAGCACAATTCACAATCGCAAAGATGTGGAAACAACCCAGGTGCCCATCAATACATGAGTGGATTAATAAAATGTGGTATATGTATACCATGGAGTACTATTCAGCTATAAGAAACAATGGTGATATGATATAGCACCTCTTGTATTTTACTGGATAGAGCTGGAATTCATTCTACTAAGTGAAGTATCCCAAGAATGGAAAAATAAGCACCATATTTACTCACCAGCAAATTGGTTTCACTGATCAACACCTAAGGGGACATATAGGAATAACATTTATCGAGCATCGGGCAGATGGCAGGGGGAGAGGAGGGGATGGGTATATACATACATAATGAGAGCAATGCACACCATCTGGGGAATGGACACGCATGAAGCTCTGACTCGAGGGGGGAGGGGGACAAGGGCAATATACATAACCTTAACATTTGTACTCTCATAATATGCTTTAAAAAAAAAAAAAACAGGAGGAAATCTTCATGACCTCGGTTTAGGCAATGGTTTCTGACATATGAAACCAAAAGCATAAATGACTAAAGAAAAAAATAAATAAGATTTCATCAAAAGTAAACATTTTGATGCTTCAAAGGGCACAATCAAGAAACAGAAAAGACAACCCAAGAATAAGGGACCTGTATCCAGAATATATAAAGAACTCCTACAAACCAACAATTTGTTTTAAAGTCCCAAATAAATGATGGGCAAAAGATCTGAATTAACACATCTCTAAAGAGATACAAAAGGCTTACAAGTGCTTGAAAAGATACTTATTAGTCATTAAGGAACCACAAATCAAAACTACAATGAGATACCACTTCAAACCCACTAGAATGGCTAGGATCAAAGTGACATATAACAAGTGCAGTCAAATGTGGAGAAATTAGAACCCTAATATATTGCTGGTAAGAATGGTATAACAACTCCACTGTGGAAAACAGTCTGGTAGTTCGAAAAGTTAAACATATAGTTAAAATATGACTCAGCAATTTCACTGTAAGTACATACTCAAAAGAACTGAAAACATGTCCGCACAGAAACTTGTACATAAAGATTCAAAGCAACAGTATTCATAATAATGAAAAAAATGGAAACAATCCAAATGTCCACTGATGGATGAATGGATAAACAAAATGTGGTATATCCATACAATATTATTCAGCCACTAAAAGGAATGAAAATCCTGATAACATGCTACAACATAGATGAACCTTAAAAAACATCATGCTAAATAAATAAAAAGCTAGACAAAAAAGGTCATATATTGTATGATTCCATTTATTTAAAATATCCAAAATAGGTATATCCATAGAAACAGAAAGTCAATTAGTGGTTGCCAGGGAATGAATAGGAGTGGGAAAGTAGAGTAACAGCTAAAAGCTACTGGGTATGGGGTGGGGGCGGTTCTGAAATTAGATAGTGGTGATGACTGTACAACACGGACTACACTAATACCACTAAACTGTTCACTTTTAAAAAGGTTAAGTTTTATGGCATATGAATTGTATTTTGACAAAGTTTTTTTAAAGGAAAACAAAAAAGGTTACGTAACACTTTTCATTTTACTTCTTGGTACCTTTTTTAAAAAATGGGATTTATATTAATTATATAATTAATTATATTAAGATATATATGCAATTATCCACTCAAATTACTCTTCAGTTTAAACCAATTTATCTCCAAGGCTTAGGCCACTTGCAAGCTACCAGTCCAATATCTCCAGATAGAACAAAGGACACACAAATTAACACTGACCTTAAAAAATTTAACAGAAAAATGCTTTTCAAATTATTTCATGCCAAACGTTTTTAAAGCCTATTACATAAGACAACCAGATAAATTATAAACATCAATATGGATAATGAAGTTAGTTATAAGCTATAAAATCTAGCAATTCTATTCTTGGTCTAAGATACAAAAAAAATAATAATGAGCAATCCATAAAAGAAATGAACAATTCCAACACAAGAATTAAGAAAACAATTACAAGAGACAGATTTGAGGAGGCTTCTCTTGGTCTTCTGTTGTGACAAGATGTCTGTCATATTAAAAACTCCCGTCTTCCTTT
>VBSM01003230.1:3716537-3726964 GCA_008086735.1 Cheirogaleus medius | reverse complement strand
GTGTCAGGCGGGTGGGAGGGGGGAAGAGGGGATGGGTATATACATACATAATGAATGAGATATGCAACGTTTGGGGGATGGTCACACTTGAAGCTCTGCCTCGAGGGTGGAGGGTGGGCATGGGCAATATACGTAACCGTAATATTTGTACCCCCATAATATGCTGAAATAAAAAAAAACCTGGCAGAATTGAATCTACAATCACAGATTTTAATATTTCTCTTTCAATAATAGAACAAGTAGACAAAAAAATAAGAAGGATATAAAAGACTCGAATATAATACTACCAACCAATAATTGATGTCCACCTACAGAAGACACACTCTTTTCAAAGTCATAGAACATCTACCATGACAGACCATAAGCCTCACCACCAAACAAATCTCAAATTCAAAAGACTGAGATCCTATAGAGTATGTTCTCTGACCACAGTGGAAATAGAAATTAGTAACAATAAAACATCTAGAACAACCCACATATGTGGAAATTCAACAATATACTTCTAAATAATCCACAAGCCAAAAAAGCATTACAAGTGAAATTAGAAAAGATTTCAAACTGAATAGTAGTACACAATACATCATTTCGTGGAATGTAACTATAGCATTGCTTAGAGGAAATTTTGATTATGTACAAAAAGACAAACCTCAACCCTTACCTCACTCATTACACAAACTTTAATATGAAGTATTTCACAAATTTAAATATAAAGCTATAAAACATTCAGAAGAAAATTTCAGAAAATATTAGTGATCTTAGGTTTAGAGATGATTCCTTAGATAGAGAGCATTAACTATAAAAGAAAAAAAAACCAATTAACTTGGACTACATATTAAAATTTTGTGTTACCTGAAAGACACTGTTAAGAGAATGAAAGGGCAAACCACAAACTACAAGAAAATATTTGCAAAACATGTGATTTTCAAAACCTGTGATAACGGACTCATATCCAGAATATAAAGAGCTCTTGAAATTTAGCAATAAACAAAAAACCTACTGTTTTTTTCAACGGGCAAAGATTTGAACAGACACTTCACCAAAGATATATAAATGGCAAACAAGCACATGAAAAGACGATCATCATTAGTCATCTGGAAATTACAAATTAAAGCCATGATGATAAATCACTACAGACTCACTAGAATGAGTAAAGTTAATAAAGACTGACAATACCAAGTGACATGGATTAAAAGCACAGGAATTATCATACGTTGCTGGTGGGAATGCAAAATAGGCAGTTTCTTACAAAGTTATAAACATACACTTACCATACAACCCTGCAATTTCTACTCCTAGGTATTTAACCAAGAGAAATGAAAACACATGTCCACACAAAGACCTGTATGGAAATGTTCACAGGAGCTTTATTCATAACAGCCAAAAACTGGAAACAACCCAAATATCCATTAACTAGTAAATGGATAAATAGTGGGCCAGGAGCAGTGGCTCATGCCTGTAATCCTAGCACTTTGAGAGGCCAAGGCAGGAGTTCAAGACCAGCCTGAGCAATATAAGTGAGATCTCCATCTCTGCAAAAAATTTTAAAAATTAGCAGGGTGTGGTGGCAAGAGCCGGTAAGCTCCAGCTTCTCAGAAGGCTATGGGAGGAGGATCACTTGAGCCTGGGGATATGAAGTTGCAGCAAGCTATGATGACACCACTGCACTCTAGCCCAGGCAACAGAGTAGTGAGATCCTGTCTCAAAAAGGAGAGGAAGGGAAAGGGGAAAGGAAAGGAAGAAAGAAAGAAATTGTGGAATATCCATACAATAGACTACTACTTAACAATTAAATGGAATAAACTACTACTACTTGTAACAACATGGATGAATCTAAAAGCATTATGCTAAGTGAAAGAGGACAGACATATAATAGTATATCCTGTATGATTCCACTTATATGACATCCTAGAAATAAAGCAAAATTTGTGCAAACTATAAAGCTGGGTTTGGTGCTGGTTTTTTGTTTTTTGGGGTTGTTTTTAACCATTTGGCAGAAAAAAAAAAGTGCTCTGGGTAAGACAAATATTTTCCCTAAATCTTAGTTACGGTAGGGCTCTGAGAAGTTAATGACCTGTCCCCCAAATTATACCATTAGTAAGCATTATAACATTATTGGAACTATGTTTTTGGGATACAGACCATTTTACTGTAAATCTAAACTTGGAATGTATGCTTTAGGGATGACCATGAAGATCTGTGTAACTAAGACCCTTTCAACAGAGCTCCATGAACTTCATTTAACCCACAATGAAGCATTAAAGGAAGTTTCAACTTACTTAGGGCAAGCCAGCTAAAACAGATTAGGCTAAAAGTTGGATGGTGTAGCAGATATCTCAAATACTTGGCTTACTACACTCCTGCCAATGGTCAAGTTTATTTAGGGATTGGACTATTTAAAAGTTCTTCATATTCCCTGCAAATCCTACACATTAGTCCCATTAATCAAAGACTTCCAAAACAACAATTCTTGAACTTTTGAGTATTCACCTTTCATTCTCACCTAATGTGTTACCCCCAAGCAATTAGGATCAAGTAGAAGAACCAGATTTTGAAAGCCAAAAGACAACATAATGGCAACAAGTTATTAAAAAGCAAGACAAGAAATATGCTCTTAAAACCTAATTAGTTACCACATCAACTTTAACCTCAGTCTAAAGAAAACAAATTAAGACCTTTCTTCATTTCTACCATCAATTCATTTTGCAGGAGTCTAGCATCGCAGAAGTTTAGTATCTAACCCAGAAGAAGGCAATCCATGGAATTTAAAGCAATTATTAATAGTAGTGGTTCATTAATGCTTAGCATACATACCTCACCTTTTCATTTCCTCTTGTCTGTCCTACTTTTCATTCAATTTTTCTTTCCCCTCTTTGTGTCCCTTTTATATGGTTACCACAGCTACTTTGTAAGAAAACAGAGGACATTTATGCCTAATCCATGAAATTATTATTACAATCTGACTTTATATCATTGCTATTCTATTTATCATGGTGATAATCTCTTTACACTGTATAAATATATTAATTCATACTTGAAAAGGAATACTGATCCATTCTATATACATTATAAACACTTTTCTGTCTAGGCAAAGACCATCTGTAGATGGAAGATAATTTATTATTTTCACTCCACTGATCCTGAATAGTAATTCATATGTACACTGAGTTTACCTATGTATATTAAATATTTACCTTGAGAATAAAGTCCAAATTGTCTTTAAATACTTAGAAAGCACACTGTAGGAATGGTATTAGTCAGACTAACACTAGATACATTAGTTAGAACTCTCAATTCTTTTTTTTATTTTTTTTTTTTTTTTTGAGACAGGGTCCCACTGTATTGCCCTGGATAGAGTAGAGTGGCATCATCATAGCTCACTGCAACCTCAAACTCTTCGGCTTAAGCAATCCTCCTCCCTCAGCCTCCCAAGTAGCTGGGACTACAGGTGCGCACCACCACGCCCAGCTAATTTTTTCTATTTTTGGTAGAGATGGGGTCTCTTGCTCAGGCTGGTCTCAAACTCCTGAGCTCCCGCCTCAGCCTCCCTGAGAGCTCAGATTACAGGCATGAGCCACCACACCTGGTCAGAACTCTCAATTCTAAGTAAAAGAAACCCAACTCAAACTACCTTAAAATCAGAAATTACTGGCTCACAGGACACTGAGGTAGTGCACAGAAACAAAGAAAGCACTTCAGGACCAAGGCCTCTAAGGCTCAGTGCCACTGGATCCATCTCTTTATCTCATGCTCCCCTTTACTTACTTGTTTGGCCTCATTCTCTGCCACTGCAGACAGTCCTCCTGCTGGGGAAGGGGGGTGGAGGTGGGGAACCTGGAGGCAGTCCCAGCTTCACAAGCCCAGAAGAAAACTTGCTCCTGTCATCTGTATATCAATACCAGTGAAAAATGCCTACTACTGGCCCTTTGTATCAAATATTAATCCCTTGTGCCAATTAGTACTACATGGAGGATAGGTTAAAAAAAACTAGCCAGTCCTGGTACACATATTCAAACTTTCAACCACTAGAAAATGGGGAATGAGAAGCCTCGCTGAATAAACTAAAAGCTGAATAAACTAGAAGCCTTGCTGAATAAACCTGCCACTATCTGTAAGTTAACTTATTTTGATTTCATGAATTAAATGCAAGGATCTCAAAAACAAAAACTCAGGGAATATCCTATTGCTTTTACTATTATATTATAATTAAAGGTTGAGAGTAGATCCCCAAATGTTCAAAAAATCTGGTTTTAAGGATACAACCTAAGAATTAGCAATAATTCTACTAAATGTAAAAAATAAGAAAATCTAACTCCCAACCTGAACTAACCTATAATTACAGAAAAGTCCTATCACAGGGGAAAAAAGGAAAAGAAGCATAAAGGTCATTTTACCGGGCTTATATATATAATAGTTTAGCAAGAAACAGAGCAATCTCATTTTAAAAATTTACTCAATAATGGCATCAATCTGAAACAAAAGTATGAGACTCCTGTTGGTTAGCATAGAAGATCACCAAAGCAATGGCTAAAATTCATTAGCACTCAGGGAGCTAAATATCTCTAAAGAAATGCTTTCTTCTTCAAAAGAGGTTTTTGATGTGGAAAGGAATCTAAAGTTTCCTAGCATATCTAGGATTTAAATTACTTTGTCTCAGGGCTAATCATTTCAAAAACAACTGTGTGTTAAATAAAAACCAGCAACCCCAAATTCTTTGCTGATCCATCACTTAATTTAACTGACAAAGTTTGCTACCAACTATAACTTTTATCTTTCCAGTGGTACTTCCAGTCCCATGCAAACTGTTTTGTTGTACATACCTGCACTAGATTCAAATGTACACTCAGAATTCAATTCAAAAAATGACCTACATTCAGTAGCATGTGGGCACCTATAAAACATAGAAAAGGGTCCGTATTCTAATTTCTTATCTTTCAAACTCAACATGAGGCAAAAAAAAATACCCTATTTTTAACAAGTACCAAATTTATGGTTATTTATGATAAAGAATTAAATACACGGAGATGTTTATTATTCCTTAATACAAAGTTCTGTTAGATTCTAAGAGACATACTATTTACCAAAAAATTACAAAAATGAAGAGCTGCAAATAGTATATGGGAGAAGTCAAGGTCCTTGCTTATAATAATTGTAACAGCCAACATATACAGAGAAACTCTCCTAAACTGCTTCACCATTTATTAGTCATTAATCTTACAACAATCTTACAAGGTAGGTAATATTATTTTCCTTATTTTATAAAGAGGGAAACTAAGGTGCACAGAGATTAGGTAACTTGCTAAACCATAAAGCTAGCTAATAAATAATTTACTCATACAAGTTTAAACCATATAAGAAATTAACCAGGAATAGCACACATAAGGCAAATTCAAAAACAAAAGGGCCAATGTCAAACCACTCAATCTCAAAAAGCAGAAAGCAACACAAATTTAAAAACAATTTTTTTTTCCTCTCAGTGCAATGAAGCCAGGTTCATATCACTGGGGGTTGGGGGACAATCTATATTCTTAAATTATATAAAAATATCAAAAGGTAACATTTTTCTTAAAGAAAAGCACTTTTAACTTTTGAGAAGCACATTCTGGAGAAAGCTCACATAAAATAAATGATGGCACTTTGAAAACTAACTTTTTATTCCTAAAAATTATGCTTGACAGAATATAGCAAATAGCTAAAAGCAATCTTCCATTGATATTCTATAATAAAGTATTATCATGTTTAGCATTTTTTATTGAGAAACAGTTCTAAAATAAAATGGGTCAATCTATCACTATCATATACTCAGCCTTATCTCTGAAAAATATTTTCAGATTATTTAGGTGTTTTCTTATCTTTGAGACAAACTTCAACAACATGAAAAAGGCATACTCCTGCTATTTCCACACAGGGGCAACAGTTAAGTGATCTTTGTAATGATTAGAGAAGATTAATTTGCCACCTAGAAAAACTTACAGCTATGAAATTGGATTTAGAAATGGAGCTGCAATTAATCACTCTAATCCACAAAAACAATCAGTATCCACTTCACAGTTCTGAGGCAAGTCCACTTTCATTTGCTCCTAAAAGTCTACTATTTTTTGCTCCTAAAATGTGCAATGCTAGTAAGCAAAGGGTCTTCTCCTCAAAACTGATCTGATTCTGGTCCTGCTTTGGTTTCTTCTGGTCTGTTCAAGTAGACAGTAGCTACAGTGTCCAACATGAACATGATACTTGTGCTTACTACCGAGCTAAGTATATTCCCTTAGCTCTAGAAAATTGATACGGCAAGCTTCTTGAGTTAACTCTTAGTCACTACAAGCCTATTCTCATCCAGGCACAGGGAAAGAAACAGCACTGCAGTCACACAAAGGTCACTATCATTGCGAATCCTCAATGTGTTTCCCACCAAGTTTTACAAGATTGTTAGGCAAAAAAAAATCTTACTTGCATCCTACTATGGAAGTCCTACCTATGTACCATTATTCCCAGGAGTTGGCAAGATCTCATCTTGATTTCTTGGCTACCTTTTACTGATGTAATCATAGCATGAAGCTTTGAAATATGATCCTGAGGTAGGTCACTCCCTTCAAAGTGTCTATCATTACTCCTTAGTGAGTCAGCTTCTGGACTGCTACCAGTGTGCTTTCTGTTTGGTTTATCATGAAACCATATTCCTGTAGACTTGGAATGGTGGCCAAAACACCACATTTCAAAAGACTCCCTCAAAGTATTTATCAAAGAAAGGATACAGATACATATCTAAGCAAGCTACTCAGTTGTTTCAGTAAGAGAGAGGATGAATACAACAAGGGGGGTTAAGTAGTTATCATGTTTAAAGATTCTCTTATATGCAGCACAAGTGTCCAAAATTGTCCTCAAGATTTTGAGATTTTATGCAAATTGGTTCATTTAAAATTTTTTATGCCCTTGAGGAGGGAAAAGTCATCTTAACTTTTCTGTACCAGGTAAGAACTTTGAAGTTAATAAAAGCTTGAGATACTCCAGAAATCTCTTAAGGTCCATCAAATATCACCAAAGAAAAACATCTACTTTACTGTATCTTTTTAGAGAAACCCATTAATAAAAAATTTTGTAATTCTTAGTGTTTGGAAAGTGAAACAATGTTGAGAATGGGGGAGAGGTGAATATAGGGTAACCGAAAGTTCCACAGAGTAGCAATGTGAGAAGCTCCTAGCTCTGAATAAAACAGATGATAATTATGCTTTCAGGGTATACAAAGTAAGATAAATAAATACTCATATATGGAATTGGTCTCTTGAGAAGACACTGATGTTTTTCCTATAAACTTTAAAAACAAACTGGGTGCAGTGGCACGCACCTGTAGTCCCAGCTACTCCAGAGGCTGAGGCAGAAGGATCACTTCACTCCCCACCAGCAGCAAGACCCCAACTCAAAAACAAAAAAAAAACCTGGCATATGAGCAAATGTTCAGGATAAATCAGAGTTTGTTTCAGGTTTTTCAGTAAACAGATATATAATGATTTTGAAAAAAACTAGTAATATATTCAGATTAACAGGTTTAAGAAATTTACCAAAATTTTAAAAATGCTTATGAAGTTTTTAGTGCATAAGTTTAAAATATGCACCAAAAACCCATAAACACTGCTTTAATATTCAAAAAGGTGAAAGCCGTACAAATACAATAAAAGATACAAGTTCAAAAACACTGAATACATAAAATATATAACTCCATATAGCAGCTATTATATTAAAGGCAAGATATTCCCTAACAAGTAAATTCAATCAACTTGCATTTAATTTAGAACACTTGGAAGAACATTACCTTACACCAAGGAAGTACCCTATCCAAACAGGACCCAAGCACCAAATGGTATAGTATAACCCTCTTAACTTATATTTCAGAATTCCCTACACCTTAAGAGTATACATATGAAATTTTAAAGAGATAGATCACCCTTTTATTTATACAATTGACCCTTGAACAACATAGGTCTGAACTGCATGGGTCCACTTGTACCAGGACTTTTTTTTCAACCAAACAAGAATCGAAAATACAGCATTAAAGGGATAAGATACCCACATATAGGGAGGGCCAACTTTTCATAGTCATAGAGGCGAGTTCCAGATGGCCTACTGAGGGACTCGAGTATGTGAGGATTTGGCATATGTGGTGGTCCTGAAGCCAATCCCCTACATATACTGAGGAACGACTGTAGGATATGTGTCTTCTGTATTATTCTCTGCATAACCACTAAAAATGGAAAATGTGTGATAAGCTTCTTACTCCATTCTGATGTAAGAAACAGCTCTAAGAATCATAAGTAATAGAGGGCAGCAAGCTGGTGCTATTTAAATCTTGGTACAATGTAAACCTTTGTATGTCATCTGTGATGATTAAAAAGTTTTCCTCCAGCACTGGTCCTCCTTCTCAACCCTGTCCCTAAAGCTCCAACTGCCTAATACACTTGTACTTTATTGTCCAATTGCTTCCATGTTTAAAACCAAAACACACACACCCCAAAATTGTTCATCTTCCTGCCAAGATCAACACTCCTTTGCTACTTATTGTATTATCTTTGAATATTCTTACTTCTTGCTTTTACCATCTTTCAACTCTTTAAGACTGATCCTTAGAAGAAAGAGGGTGTGTTATTGTTGTATTATCACTGTAGTAACAGTAGCAACGACCACAACTAGCATATACAGAGTGCTTATTATTGGTTAGCTACCATTATATAGCACTTACTGAATCCTCACAAGAGCCCTAAGAGGTACTGATATCTCCATTTTAAAAAGGAGAGACAGAGAAGTTAAGGAACTTACCCAAGATGACATGGAGGTAAGTAGTAAAACCACAATTCAAACCCAAGTCTGAGCTCTTATTCACTATACTAAACTGCAATAGTGAAAACAGCATCTAATTTGATGTCTGGATTCAAGCACTAGTTTGGCTACTCCCTAGCAGTGCAAGCTCAGAAAAGTGCTGACAACTATGAAACACAATTTACTCGCCTGTAAAGTGGGAGTAATAAATAGCCTTCCCTGCCTACTTCACAAAGTAACAGTGTTAGATTAAATGTGCAACTGGTACAGCTAATTAAAATTCTAGTGGTATTACTCGTCTCAGAGTTGCTACCACCATATTCCCATAGTGTTAATTTTGGCAACCTTATCATGGAATTCTAAAGGTGGATCACCAACATTGTAGTTTCAGGAAAAGTAAAGAGCCACAAGTCTCGTCCACATCAAGCAATCATATATAGAAGACCAACTGTTAACTGCAATCCCCACTACTGGCAAGACTGGGCATCTCTGGGTAGATATTTCAAACTGAAATAGCCAAAAACAATGATAACCTACAAATGAGATACCCATTTTATGAAGGGCTTAAACTAAGATTATAGACTACACACACACACGAAAAAAACATAAAAACCCACTACTATTCTCTAAAATGACAAATCACCTAGGGTCTCCATAGTCCTCTTTCAGCATCAGAATTGGAATCTCAAAACATTAACTTGCAAAAATTACCTGCAAACTCTTTTCCAAGGTAAGAAGGTCCCATCTCTTTATCTTGGCCTCATATTGCTGCAAAAAGAAAGTTTGCTACATAGGAACAAAAATGATAATTTATTCAAGTAGCTAATCAACCTAAGTTTTATGTCTTGTTCACATGAAACTCTGGTTATCAATATTAATACCTCCAGACATCTTGACGGAGGGGAGGAAAGGAAAGGGGAACTTTGTAGTGCCAGAATTTTTCCCCAATATGTTTTACTTACCGACTTTGATAACCAATTAAATAACCATTCTACTACTTAGAGGAACAAAAGAAAGTCAGAGTCTTGTAATTTAAAAGCTACTAACACAAAATATGAAATTATGCACTAAGGAGTTTTACATATAAATTTATCCATTAAGTATGTATGCCTACTTGCTTAATTTTTTAAAATTCTTAATGATTTACAATTTACACTATAATATTATTTATATAAACACATTATTCTCATTCCAAAGTGGGCTTTTTTAGGGATGAAGTTTACTAAGTAATTTAAAATGTTCTGTGAAAATTACCAGCTTTTTCAGGTTCTGCAATAAAGTTATAAAAGCTCTAGGCACATTTTTTAAAACCATTAAAAAAAAAACCATGGGCACATGCACATGTGTGCATATATGTATGCATAAATGCTTTTATAGCAGTTTTATTTGTAATTACCAAAAACTGGAAACAACCAAAATGAGCTGGGGAATGAATAAAGAAACTGTGGTCTATCCATATAACAGAATGCTACTCAGCACAAAAACTGATATACAAAACATGAATCAATCACAAAATGCATTAAATAAGATGCCAGTCTCAAAAGGCTCCATATTGAGCTGGCAGAAGGATAGCTTGAGCCTAAGAGTGCAAAGCCATCCTGGGCAACATAGAGAGATCCTGTATC
>VBSM01003230.1:3701952-3716527 GCA_008086735.1 Cheirogaleus medius | reverse complement strand
AAAAAAAAAAAAGGCTACATCTTGCATGATTCCATTTATATGTAATTATAAAAGAAGATAAAATATAGACAAAACAGATCAGTGGTTGCCAGAGACTGGAGATAAAGGAATCAGCTACCTACATTAAGGGTAACGAGAAAATTTTTTGAGGAACTATTCTGTATCTTGATCATAGTGGTGGTTACACAACTACATGTTTTCAAAACTAGCAGAACCATACCCAAAAAGGGTGAGTTTTACTGTATGTAATTATATCTAAGTGGAAAAAAAAAAATTTAACCATAGATATGACAGAATCTTAATTATTGCTCTAATACCAAGACCAGAAAGATGCTGTTTAACACATTAACTGCTATGTGAGTTGTATTCAACTCACACTAGTTTTGAGCCCAGGGCCTAATGAAGCCTATGTAACTCACAAGTCCCTTCATCTTGCGAGCCAAGAGAACTATATTTCAAGTTGCATATAACTCATGCACAGAAAACAATAAAAAATATCAAATTTTTCATTAAATTAGAAAGGATCATTTTGTTTTTGAGCTTTTTAATCTATTTTCGTAATAAAATATAATAGCCCCAAGGAAAAAATTTTTTTCTAGTGTGGCAATGTGTTAAACTGAAACAACACTAAACCTTTGGTCTGCCTCCAAATTTGAAAACTCCCTTTCATTAACATTGTGCCTAAAAATCTAAACACTATTTGTAAATTAGTCACAGATTCCCATACGATTAAAAAATAAATACATTTTTAAAAGAAAACTACCGAGTGCTTATGCATCCTAGCAGTTTTGGAAGAAAATGAACTTTGTTAAGAAGGGAACAAAACCCAATAAATATTAGCACCAATCTTCTCCAGAATCATGATGGCCAAAACAAATGAGGCTCCTCTCCAAATTCTAGTTCAAAAAACCAAAATTTTTACTTCAAAAAACCTCCAAGAGATTATTACAAGATCTTAATATTTGCCTGAAAATCTTCTAAGTTTCACAAAACTAGGCTGTATAGCAAAATGGTTAATTAAGAGCTCAAGCTCCAGAACTCAACCCACCTAAGCAAGTTATTTAACCTCGTGTTGCTTCAATTTCCTCATTTGTAAAATTGGAATAATTGTAACTACCTCTGGGAATACTCCTAGACAATTAAATGAGTTAATACATGTAAATCACTTAGAGTAGTTAGTGCCTAGCATACTTAAGTAAGCCTCAGTAAGTATTAACCTAATATAAACAAATGATAATAATCACTAGCTATGTAGCCTTCATTTCATCTTTGTTCACCACAATTCTCCTCTAAAAGGTAAGTGGCCTAAATTAAGACCTATCTAGTAACACTATTCTATATTCCTATGACTCTTACCCTGAATTGCACCTATTCACATTGCAAAAAAAGGTTAAGGATTATCCCAGTTGTATAGAAAAGCCCCAAACAGTTAAATGACTTACCCAAAATCACAGTAACTTAAAGGCAGAGCCAGATAGGATCTGGTGTTTTGAGATTCCTTAAAACTTTGTTCCCGACACAATTTTTAGCCCTCCATCAACTCCTTCCCTCCTGACAAATATACACATATAACGTTCCAAAAAGCCCTCCAGTTTAATCATTTTTCAAATTCATTAAGCTATACATTTGTTTTATGCATTCTTCTGTATGTTTTTTTAATAACATAATAAAAGTAAAATATGTTTCATCATTAAGTGTTTTCAAATATGAATAGAAGTAGTGGAGAAGGTATATAGCAAAAACTATAAGAGAAATTCAGCAGATTGTGTTGTTAAAATAATATGAGTGGGGCTGGGCGCGGTGGCTCAGGCCTATAATCCTAGCACTCTGGGAAGCCAAGGCAGTGGATCGCTCAAGGTCAGGAGTTCGAGACCAGCCTGAGCAAGAGCGAGACCCCATCTCTATTAAAAAAATAGAAATTATCTGGACAACTAAAAATATATATATAGAAAAAATAAGCCAGGCATGGTGATGCATGCCTGTAGTCCCAGCTACTTGGGAGGCTGAGGCAGGAAGATCACTTGAGCCCAGGAGTTTGAGGTTGCTGTGAGCTAGGCTGATGCCACAGCACTCTGGCCTGGGCGACAGAGTGAGACTCTGTCTCAAAAGAAAATAAAAATATAATATGAGTGGGCTAACATTTTTAATTAAAGTGTCACATACATATAAAGTGCATGTCTTAAGCGCACAACTCAATGATTCTCATAAACTAAACAAAACCATGAAATTACAACCCAGATAAAGATACAGAACATTACCAGGACTTCTACAATCTCCCCTGTCCTCTCTCCCAAAGATAAGCTATTCTTCTTCTGAGTTCCATTCCGATCAATTAGTGTTGTCTGTTTTTTAAACTTTATAAAAATAGAGTCACAAAGTATGTTCTCAAGTGTATGAGTTCTTTCGTGAACACTTAATTTTTCTTCTTGGAAAAACATAGATAAGCCAGAGAGTAAGAAAAGTTCTATCAATACTATCAAAAATTCAAATTTAAACCATAAATTATCAAAGCAAACTATTTCTCAAGCAATAAAATATCTAAGATATTAGTTTATTTGAAGGCAAGTATAGCTGGCAATTCCTCTCTCTCCAATGAGATTATTAAGACAAATTTTCCAAGTTACTTTTAGTTGGAGAAAATAAAAAGACCCAAAATATTTCAAAAAATATATTATTCTTTCATCAGTAAAACTTAAATAACTTTTTTAAAAGGGCAAGACAGCAAGAAAAAAAGGGTAGAGAAGTCATGAAAAAATTTCAGACCACAATTCTCTTAAAGCTACATTCTTTAGATTTTGCCCTTATAATACAGAAGAGTTGTCAATCAATTATAGCCAACACTAAACATCAAAAAAAGTAAAAATGTGAATATATGAAAAACTAGAACACATAATTCCAATAGCATTTTGATAGCACCACAACAAAATTTTTAAAGAACTAAATGTTTCTCTTTTATCCTGTGATCTCCTACTGCTAACCTACATCACTGTTTCATTTTAAAAGTGTCTATAATCACCACTGTCCAATGGTTACATGGTAGCCATTATCAACAAGTAACTATTTAAACTTAAATTAATTAAAAGTAAATGGAATTTTTAAATTTAGTTCCTTGGTTGCACTAGCCAAATTTCAAGTTCTCAATATGTACTAGACAACACATATACCAAACAATAGAATATTGGTTCCATATTATGTTGTTTCATCTCCTACTCACTCCTTAGCCCCTTACAGCCTATTCTGCTAAAACTAATCTAAGAAAATTATGACCAATGACTAATATGGATCATCAAATCCAATTATTTCCTTAGCTCTCATATTCCTTGATCTCAAACTCAGTTAATTATCACTTATTTGGAAAGTCTCTCTTCTCCTTGGCCTCCTATATACCTCATTAGCTGATTTTAAGCCTTTTTAAATTTTATCTTCTCCTAGCCCCCTAAATGTGGTCCTCAATCTGCTCTTCTTAGGTTCAAGATCTAATTCAGAATAGGCGTACCTTTCTTCTTACTTCAAATTCCTCTATCTCCAAGCTCCTGCAGGACATTTTTATTTGGACATTCCCTGGCCTCAATGTTAAATGTATGAAGGGCTTCATTTTGGTCCTTTTCCAAAACCAACTCCTCCTCCAAATTCCCACATATCAGTACTATCATTATTCTCCTAGACCCAAAATCCATCAACTTTGAATCACTGCTCCTGACCAACCATTCAATTAGTCACAAATATTTGTATATTTCCTTTTTAAGGTGTCAACTAACAATGTTCCATCTTAATCCAACCACCTGAATTACCATTTTGCCACTACCTTAATTTTTTCCCACCACCTTAATTGAAGTCCTTATTACCTAATTCTAAGTACAAGTTGTTCACTGCTTTACAATCTTTGCCTGCTCCCACTTCTGCACACTGCAACCAGATCCATCTTCCCCAACACTGTCTTTCATGTCAAAAGCCAAAAAGAGCTCAGTACAGACAGTAAAAGAAAATTCCAACACTTTAATGATTTGATTCTAACAATCTGGAGCAGACACACTTTACAAACTTACCTTTAACTACTCTACATTCTATTTTGTGCTAGCAAAACTAAAACTATTCCCCAAACACAATTCTGTATGCCTTACCTAGATAAACCTAGAACTCCTCCTAGTCCCTCCTGTACAATTTTAATATATTAGTTGCTTTATATTATGAAGCTATCCATCTCAGCACCCCTTATGTAGTACCCATTTTGAACAGACCTAAGTGAGCAGATCAGGCATAAGAAAGTTACAAATAAATATACTGGCTTAGCTTTAATACAAAAGCATCAATATTTATTGCATGCAATTCTATTCCCCAGGAATTTATTCTGCAGAATTATTTCTGTAAAAATAATCTCACGATTGTTCAAAAGAACAAATGCAATAATGTCCCTCACAGACAGCTCTTTTTCTGATAAAAAAAAAAAAAGATACCCAAAAAACTCTAGATCCATTAGTAAGAGACAAGGTAAATAACTGTAGAAGTAAAAAGTTTTTTTAAAAAAAACAGTCCTTAAAAATTAGATAAATCTATATTTTGTGATAGGGTAAAATACCTGTAATATATTATTATTACTGGGAGAAAAAAGCTAATTACAAAACTATATACATATATATATAGTTTGATCCTACTTAAGGAAAACTTTTACATTTATATATTCGTTGAAAACCTGTGTTGTATGAAACGAGAGAAGGTTAGCACTCCCCTTGACAAGGATGGAAGAGGCTCTCAGGATAAATATAAAAAGAAAGCAAGGAAAAGCAAAGCAAAGCAAAGCAAAGCAAGAAAGAAAGCAAGAAAGCAAGAGGAAGGAAGGAAGGAAGGGAGGGAGGGAGGGAGGGAGGGAAGGAAGGAAGGAAGGAAGGAAGGAAGGAAGGAGAAAGAAAGAAAGAAAACAACTATCAATAGGTGACCAAAATTGTGTTCTATTCATACAACAGAACATTACACAGCTATTAAAATAAATGAAGTAAGCATACATGCATCAACATAAATAAATCTCAAGTTTTTCATATGTACCATATGTATTTGAAACGCAACAATACTACATGTTAAATATATACAGATATTCGTAGGAAGAATACAAGAGCATGGGCTAGGAAAGATACATATCAATCTCTGCATAAGGAAATAGGCTCTACGAGGAAGGCAGGAAGGACTCCAATTGTATTGATATTTTACTTTTTAAAAATAAATATAAATACACCTTTTGAGACAAATCTGAAAAGATGTCAACATCTATTAAATATATTAAATAAGCATCTATTAAATTAGATACAGGATGTCTGTTAAATCATTCTCCATATTTTTCTAAATTTTGAAATATTTAAATTTTAGTTTTAAAAAAACAAGCCAGGGTTGTAGAATTTGGGGACAGAGGAAAATAGGCTTTGTAGATTTCTCTATGTGACTTTTTTTTTCCAACAAGACTGCTATTCTTTACTCTAAAATTTCTAACTAAAAAAAAATCCCAAAATTTATACTACTGTGTTTCCCCAAAAATAAGACAGGGTCTTATATTTATTTTTCCTCAAGAAGACACCCTAGGGCTTATTTTCAGGGGATATGTTATTTTTTTTAAGTGCGGTACAACAATCTACATTTATTCAAATATAGTTAAGTTGTCTTCTTCTGGAACATCATCAAAACTCTCCGAACCCCGAATTCCATCCTGAATTTCTTGCGACTCTATTTCCTTTAAAACCATTGGCCCCAATCTCTCACGTTGAGCAATAGAGCTCTCATGGGGGAGATGAGAAGGGCTGCTCAAGTCTTCCTTACCACTCTGCAACAAAATGCATGGGTTGTGCAGATACGCTGCGTAGCCACGCCCATCACTAGGTCTTATTTTCAGGGTAGGGCTTCTATTGCACAAATGCTTAGAAATCCTGCTAGGGCTTATTTTATGGGTAGGTCTTATTTTGGGGGAAACATGGTAGTACCTGCCTTTATTACTTCAACAGCTCTGCAATGTTAATCTTAGTCTTTAAAAGAATAATGTAACGGCAGATAATTACAAATGTCTTAACCCAGAAATCTAACCTTTTTGAATGTTCCTCATTCACAGAAGCATTAAGTCACTACAAATGTGAAGTAAACATCAAAAGCTGACAAGCTCTAATTACTTAAACACCGAAGAATATATTACATAGATCTTTCTAAAACATCACCAGATGAGTATATAAACTTATAGGCTCAACTTCCAGCTGTGTATTATCTCCAAAACTCCAATGAGCCTATACTATCATAATAAAAACAATCTGCCTAAGTATCTTCCAATTCATATCACATGTACAAAATCTGTATCACATCTAAATTGCTATAACCCCACTTAATATTTAAAAGTCACACATATGCTACAGAACTTGCTCAAGACCACATGGTAAGTAGCAAGAGAACTGGGAATCCCATGACTTTGGTTTCTTTGTTTTCTTTTGGCCATGGTAGTACCAAGAGGAGTCCTGTGTTTACAAAGTTCATAGAAACTAAATTTTTTAAAGGTATCATTCATAATTCTCAATCAACTCATTAAGAAGAGAAAAACTACTTGGAAGTCCTCTTGTATTTAATTATGATTAAAGCCCAGACTATCTTCTTCAGTCATAGTGGAGTTTACAATGAGAAAGTTCAAATCAGCTTGCCTGCTCCATTTCTCCCATACCACTTCCTATAGCTGCCACTCTGCTTAGGAACTGAAGCCAGTTAACCACCCACTATCTCACTGGTGACTGTGACTGAAACAACTCAGATATTCTTCAACAGGTGAATGGTTAAACGAACTGTGGTACTGTCACCACATGGAATACTACTCAACAATAAAAAGGAACAAATTTATTGACAGATGCAATAACCTGCAAGGATCTCAAGAAAATTGTGCTGAATGAAAAAGCCAATCTCAAAGGGTTACATACAGTATGAATTCCTTTATATAATATTCTTTAAATAATAAAATCATATACATGGAGAATAGGTTCTTTCTTGCCAGTGGTTGGTGATAAGGTGGGTATGTAGTGAGTGGGTGCAAATACCAAGAGGTAGCATGAGGGAGATCTTTGTGATGATGGAACAGTTCTGCATCTCATCATCATGATGATTATACAAATCTACACAAATGATAAAATTGTATAGAATGATACACACATTCACAAACAGAGCATATGTAAAACTGGTGAAATCTGAATAAGCTCTGTGGATTGTACCAATGTCAGTTTCCCAGTTGCGTAAGAGGTAACATCATAAAATCAGGTGAAGGGTCACAGGACCCCCCTATACATTTTGTTGCAACTTCCTGTGAATCTAAAATTATTTCATTCTTCTGCCAGCTCAGATAGATTAAAAAAATAAAATAAAATAATTTCAAAATAAAGTTTTTTTTAAAAAAAGACTTTTAAAATAGCAGTTTTTCCAAATTATAAAAATAATACATGCTCATTATAGAAAACTAGGAAACTATAAAAGAATAGGAAGCAGAAAAGTCTCATTATCCCACCATACAGAAATTAATCACTACTAATATTTCCATTTATGTTCTTCCAGGGTCTCTCCTGTATAAAAGTGTTATTAGTTCATTCACCAAAGGGGATTTTAAATACCGCAGAACAAGAGAGAAATAGCACACTAGTTCTTTGGAAGATTAATTTTCTTCAGTGTTTTCTAAGTCAGTCAAACCCCTATGTACAGGGAAGTAGAATAACACAGGTGGGCCAGGTGAGGTGGCTCACACCTATAATCCTAGCATTCTGGGAGGCCAAGGCAGGACGATCGCTTGAGGACAGGAGTTGAGACCAGCCTGAGTAAGAGCAAGATCCTGTCTCCACTAAAAATAGAAAAAATTAGCCCGGTGTGGTGGAGTGCACCTGTAGTCCCAGCTACTCGTGAGGCTCAGACAGGAGGAGATTGAGGTTGCTGTGAGTTAGGCTGATGCCATGGCACTCTAGCCTGGGTGACAGAGTGACATTCTGTCTCAAAAATTAAAAAATAAATTTAAAAATGTTTTAAAAAGAGAATGACACAGGTGAGGGGAATCTTACTTGTTCCTTTTCATTCACCCCCAGCAAACCATGGACACCATGTTTTGAGAGCCATTATATATGCAAAGACCAACTAATGAGTATGTTTCCTTTTTAAATAGCAGCATACTACATAAATAATACATATATACACATATATAGTCTTGCCAGTAAGAGTGATATACATAGTAAAAGGAATTACATCAAGACTTTTTTGTTACCTGGAAAATATCTTAAGAGAAAGTAAAGGGATGTCTGAAAGGTTGATCTAAAATTAATGACCTCTCCCACAAAAATACTTTGTGTGCATATCAGACTGAAGGAACAATGTACAGAAAATTTAAGTGCTGGTTTTACAACACTATAACTTATTTACATGTGTAAATAAATATTTAATAGTTTAAACAGTTAGTCTATAAATATTGATAGCTTTACTCTGTACAAGGCAGTGCATTAGGTGCTAGAGAGCGAGGGAGAGAAAAGCCACCTGTCCCTACCTCAGCAGCATTTTCAGTCTATCTGTTTAAATATGATGTCAAACACTAGGCATGTGGCCTCAAGCAACTCACAACAGCCCTAATTAAATGATGGTCTCAAATCCATGTGATGATCTAAGATATATCTGAAAGTACTTTATAAATTGTGTTACCTAAGGTAAAGGGATACCTGGCCTTTTGTCCAAAACACTGTATATACCAAACATCTTCAATATAAATTCTCTCATTTCTTTTACTGGCAAAAAATAATCACTCAAATTGCTTAATATCTTTTCACGATCTCTAAGATTTTAATACTATCTTCCTGTGTCAATGACCCATATGAAATAACTGAAATTAAGTTCCCCATGATAAGAGGAGACAGATACATTTTTTCTAGTACAAAAAGCTACTAATAAGGTTAAGCCTGGCATGGTTACTCATGCCACTGAGTAGGGAAGATCACTTGAGACCAGGAGTTCCAAGACCAGCCCGGGCAACACAGCAAAACCCCATATTTACAAAAAATTTAAAAACAAGCTTGGCATGGTGGTACATGCCTGTAGTCCCAGCTATTCAGGAGGCTGAAGCAACAGTAACACTTGAGCTCAGGAGTTCCATGCTGCAGTGAGTTATGATTGAACCGCTACATTCCGGCGTGGGAACAAAGTGAGACCCTATCTCAAAAAAAAAAAAAAGAAAGAAACAAAGAAAGAAAGAAAAGAACAGCACTGTTTCCTGATTTCATAACTTAAGGGGGGTGGGCAGCCACAAGTAAAAAGTAATTTATTCAAACTCAAGAAAAAAGTTATCTTTTAATCTAAGAATCATCACGGAAAGTTTCAGCCCAAGAAAGCATTCCTAAAATGTTATAGGCTCAGGCTCTTCCAAATGGAGTTAGAGTGACAGGTTAATTGTGGTACTTTGCAAGCAAAGGAAAGCAAGTAGCAATTATTCATCCCTTCACTCAGTCCCTAAGACTTAAACTCTTAAAAAACAGGCATACATTATAACAAAACTGCTTTCCATAAAGCATGAATTTTTTTAAATATACTCTATACAATATCAATTCTTCCTATCTAGGAGAAGTAGACTATTTAGATTGTTTCCTAACCTAAGATTTGTCCTTTTCAAATTCTGCCACCTCAACAATGACAAAAAGTATCAAATTGATGCTTTAAGTTTATATTTGCCGGTATTGCACATGACTCCCAAGAACACCAGACATTTAAAACGCGATCATGATCTAACAAAACTGGACCATTGCAAAACTAGTGAAATGCCCAAAAACAATATTCCATAAATGCCCAATATTAAAGCTTAAGAATCTAAAGCAGTGTGGTATCCAAAGCAGACTATTATATACCTCAAAGAGTATCCCAGATGTTCTACTGGGATAAAGGAGAAAATTACTGAACTTTATGTTTACTTTTCACCTTTGTTAATAACTCTTTGGTTTATATTTCATAAAATACCCAATAAGCAGTTACTATATGTAGAGTATACCTAAAGATTGAGGATTAATGCTCAATCTTTTTTTAAGAGATGGGGCCCAGTTATGTTGCCTGGGCTGGAGTGCAACAGCTATTCACAGACATGATCACTGCACACTACAGCCTTGAATTACTGGCCTCAAGTATCCTCCTCCCTCAGCCTCCTGAGTAGCTGGGACTACAGGACCATGCCACTGCACCTGGCCTAATGCTCAAAATTTTTTACTGATGGGGTGAGCAACCAAAAAATTTGAAGACCTCTAGTCTAAAGCATTCCCTTGTCATTGAACTTTCATATTTACCAGCCCCTCCATAGAGTTAAGTTGTAGAGGTAAGTTCCAATGCTGAAAAAAGAACAAAAGAAAAACTATTTCTAACTATTTTAAATTCCCAAGAAGCTAAAGAAGGCAAATCAGAAGCAAGAATTTATGGAATTTGACCCCAATATGCTACTGATGGGAGTTTAAAATAGACATTCCATCTACAAAGCACCTTGAGTATATCCAAATTTAACACATATCCTTTGACCTGACATGCCCACTCTTAAGAACTTATCCTAAGGAAATAACAGCACAATTGTATAAAAATGTCCAAATGAGTCCATCACAGCATTGTTTTAAGAGAAAAATTTGTTATGTCCATTAACAGGGAATTGCTATAAAGGATGATGCATCCATATTACAGAACACTAAAAATCCATTAACAGAAAATCAATTTCACATGGAAAGTTGCTCTTTAAGTATTTCAATAGATAATGTATTTAAATACTGGGTGCAGTGGCTTGCACCTGTAATCCCAGCTACTCAGAAGGCTGAGGCAGCAGGATAGCTTGAGCCCAGGAGTTCAAGACCAGCCAGGGCAACACAGCAAGATTCTCATCTCTTTGAAAAAAATATATAATATATAAATATTTATAATTTGAACATATTGATATCAATATAATATAAATATTGTATATCAATATATTGATATCGATATATAATATATAATATATGTAATATATAATATATCAATATCAATAATATTGATATTTATATAGCATATAAATGTTATATATTTAAATATAATTTTATGTTATATATTTATATAATATATAAAATAAATATATTCACATATAATAAATATATTCATATACATAATGCATAAGGAAAAAAACACCAAACATTATATCCAAGTGTGATTACAAATTATCTCTACTTTTTTTATTCTCCTGGGTTGTTTCAAGTGTTTTTTGGTTTGAGGTTTTTTGGATTTTTTAATACTGAGTATGTTCTGTAGCTTTCATAATTAGAAATAATTTCACTTTGAAAATAAAAATGAGATTAAGTTAAAATTATTTTTTAACTCATTATTATTATTGTCCTGTATCACTTCCAAAACTCTTTATAAGCACTCTGCTTTCCCATGTGATTTGTAGAATCAGTCTAAATACTTAACAATTATATATTTGGTTTAACCTTATAAAAAATCATAGGCATGGAAGAAATAACAACCCTATTTCAAGTTAACAATCTTGTCTTTATACCAATTCTTTCCACTTATATCAGAATTTATCAATATACTTATAATTTCCTTACATTTTGCCAGATTATCACTCTATGAATAATTCACAGAACCAAATGAATTTCTATTTCTCTTCTGAAACTAAATTACAAAAGCATTAGCTACTAAAGAAATTAGATTTAAACTCCAGATAAATGAAATCAGAAAAGCTTGCTACCCTCTCACATAATAGAATCATATTGAACATTGTGTGAAGACTCAAATGGGCACATAATAGATCCAAGCCCGGACATATGCAAGATGACGCTCTGTAGTAGTCAGCAACAAGGTAATGCCTCTGTGGTTACCAAGTACTCCATCTTAAGGGAAAAGAGTACTTAAGAATATTAGCATAACTTTATGTGCCTTGTTCATTACATCAACAATTTATAACAAAGCTAGGAGGTATTTCACTATTAGCAGAATAGCTTTAAGGTAATCCGATTTCACAATTTTCTTCTGTTTTTTCATTTGTTTTATGACTTACTATCTTACAGACATTCTACTTGCATTGCCTAGGTACCATGTCCCTAAACAATGGCTTTCAAAGTTTTACCACAACCCATAAGAAAAAAGGCATTTTAAATTGCAACCAAGTACACGTAACATATATTTTAAAAGAAACAAGTTTCCCAAATCAATACTTCCTTTTACTTTATGCAATGTATTGATATTTTTTTAATGCTTTTTTAAATAACCACACTGATTTCATTACTTTATGACAGTGCCACTTGCTATTTAGAAAACATAGCCCTAAAACTTTACACAGAATGTGCTAAGCTCCTCTCTCCTACCACCTTCCACCATGGCTCCAACATAAGAAAACAGGTGAAGTTTAGCATGTCTATTCCAAAGTATATACTTTGGATAAATGTGAGACATCCCAGGTCCCTCTGAAGTCCCTGCAGCACTGTGACTACTGCTATTGGCAGACAGGATGCAAGTGCTAAACGTTTCTCCAGGCAGAGTACTGAAGCAGATTGTAAATTCTGCACTTGACAACATGTATCAGGTTACCACTGCTCCACAAGCCAACCCTTCAAGAAAAAATAGGATTCTAACACAACAGGATTCTAATACCATCTCCTTACATTTTTACATTGCTTTTCATATACACCATTGCATTGGATTTCCCTGACAGTCTAGTGAGTTAAGTAGAGAGGTTGCTCTTCTTCCTTTTGCTAATGAGAGAACTGGAGCTCAGAGGGGTTATGTGGCTTTGCCAGAAACAACAGGGCTAATGAAGAACACAACCCAGTCTTGAACCCAAGACTTATCAGTCTATCCATTCTCTTGCTACAATTGTCATTTTTAATATATGATACAAATATGAACTTAAAAGGCATACTAAGTTTCTAGATACAAAAGTGAAGATGAAAGTATGATACCAGTGGGCATCATAAAATTAAGATTAAAAATAGCTAGGCAGAGGGTGGGCACAGTGGCTCGTGCCTGCCTGTAATCCTAGCACTTTGGGAGGCCAAGGATGGAGGATCGCTTGAGGCCAGGAATTCAAGATAAGCCTGAGCAACACAGTGAGACCCTGCCTCTAACGAAAATAGAAAAATTAGCTGGGTGCAGTGGCACGCACCTGTAGTCCCAGCTACTTGGGAGACAAGGCAGGAGGACTCTGTCTCAAAAAATATTAAAATAAATAAATAACAAGAAGGTCAGGCACAGTGGCTCACACCTGTAATCCTAGCACTCTGGGAGGCCAAAGTGGGAGGACTGTCTGAGGTCAGGAGTTCAAGACTAGCCTGAGCAAGAGCCAAGACCCCATCTATACCAAAAAAAAAAAAATTAGCTGGGTGTGATGGTGCTTGCCTGTAGTCCCAGCTACTCAGTAGGGTGAGGCAAGAGGATCACTTGAGCCCTGGAGTTTGAGGTTGCAGTGAGCTATGATGACACCACTGCACTCTAGCTGGAGGTGACAGAGTAAGACTGTCTCAAAAACAAAAAAGACATGTTAACATTAATAACTTTGGTAGCCTCTAAAATTTCTGGGAGTCCTAGTTCAATCCAATATGGATTTGATCTCGCACTTTGTCTTAAATCAATGTTTCACTGATTATGAAATTACATGTATAAATTCACCACAGAAAATTACCGAAGTGGGTGGTCTGTAAGAAACAACTAGCCACTGAATTGCACAAACTTCCCCCAAACCATTCTTAGTCTTGTGGCTTCACACTATATTATGAAGTTCCCTATATGAAACTCAATTTTATTTCAACACTAAGTGAATTACAACAGCATAAGCATGTCGTTTCTGCATAATACTTGCAACATACATTCAATTTCCAGAGCACTTCTGAACACTGCCTAAAATCTATAACCTGAAAGCAGAATCCAAGACAGAATGTTGTTTGTTTCTTTTAAACAAAAAAGGTTCACCTACCTATATGAGATGAATATCAAATAACATAATTAGAAATTATTAAAGATTTGCAGAATCAAGCTGGAGAAGCTACTTGAGGTCAAAGACTATAGGCAATTTTTTTTTGGAGACAGAGTCTCACTCTGTTGCCTGGGCTAGAGTGCCATGGCATCAGCCTAGCTCACAGCAACCTCCAACTCCTAGGCTCAAGCAATCCTCCTGCCTCAGCCTCCCGAGTAGCTGGGACTACAGGCATGCGCCACCATGCTCGGCTAATTTTTTCTATATATTTTTAGTTGGACAATCAATTTCTTTCTATTTTTAGTAGAGATGGGGTCTCACTCTTGCTCGGGCTGGTTTCCAACTTCTGAGCTAGAGCAATCCTCCCGCCTCAGCCTCCCAGAGTGCTAGGATTACAGGCATGAGGCACTGCGCCCGGCCTTATAGGCCTTTAATTGTATAGATGAGGAAACTGAAGCCCAGAGAAGTTAAGTGACATTCACAACAGCAATTAATGACATAGATGGAATCAGAATCTGTCTGCCAATTCAGAACTTCCCATTACTCTACAGCAGGCGCCCTCAAACTACGGCCCGCGGGCCGCATGCGGGTGTTTTTGCCTGTTTGTTTTTTTACTTCAAAATAAGATATGTGCAG
>VBSM01003230.1:3688704-3701852 GCA_008086735.1 Cheirogaleus medius | reverse complement strand
GGTTGCTGTGAGCTAGGCTGATGCCACGGCACTCTAGGCCGGACAACAGAGTGACACTCTGTCTCAAAAAAAAAAAAATTCACTAACATCTAAAAAACTTAATTGTATTAAGACTCAAAAACTAGGGGACAGGATAGTCTTCACTGACAGTGCTTAGAAGACGGAATCTCTTAAAAGAATCTCAAAAGTTCCAAACAAGCACTGAAAACTGGCTCTTTAATCCAGTGCAAAATATCAAGCAGTTTTTAATAAATAATGCTGATATCAACTACCGTAACTGTGCTTCTTCCCATATCAATACTATCAATTTACTCAAAAAATATGAGAGCATAGAATATGCTGAGAAGTGTACTGGGGACATCACGGAACAGACAGACATGGCCTCTGGCTCTTGTAGTGGACAGCTGGGTGCACCTCTCTAAAAATACTACTTTATGATTTGGCAGGATATTTACCAAACTCTTTCACTACCTTACATAACTATAACAATACTTTCTTCCAAACTTAGAACAACGCTCACCATACATGAAACATGAATACTTCCTCTGGTAACTCAGCATTCTACTTTACCACAGAAGGTGTGAAGGTGTTAATCAGAACTACAGCAGATTTTTAAACTGACTTTACCACTCCTCCTGGCCTAGAGCAAATTTCAAGAACTTTTCACAATCCACAGTAAATCTTCCTGGTTCACAACCCCAGTCACAAATGACTTAACACACCCATCCTATCCTCCACTTTACTAGAAACCTGAGTCACATAGTTTAGGAGCAACCATGATATTGGGATGTTGAGAAGCAATTTCAGTGGACTCCTTTGTGAGCCAGAAGCAGCCTCTCCTTCTCTGCTTTTCCTCTGGATTTCTCAATGTATCTCTGGATGCCATATATCCTCAGTTAAGCAGCATCTAATTTTATCAAGTATGTTTCTAATGACTTGTGCACAAATAATTTTAGGTAACCACTGACTAAAGATCCTGGTCTGAGCTGAAAAACTAAGATTCTCCTATGTCTTGCCATTAACTATAAGTGGGACTGCACTACTGCACTCGTCACTTGCACTGCTCTGGGTCACCTGAAAGGTAAGGGAGGTAATCAGAGGCCTTCATAGACAGCCAATTTAAATTCTAAAACTCTCCAAATTTGGTTTAATATCACATACCATATTGGATTTACTCAAAACAGTGTCATTCTGTAAACTCTTCTTCCCACCAAGCCATAGGCCCTAGAAGAGAAGACGTTCTTCAAGCCATCAGTGTCTCTTGCCCTACTAAAACAGCCCTGAATCTGAAAGGGGAAGGTCTGTGTCACCTCTCCATGGACAAATCACAAACATTTCGCATCTCCTGTAATTCAACCCAGGCCTCTGACGGCATTATAGTTCACATTATGAGAAACTAAGCCGACCCTTAACTAGAAGAGTATATGCACTGTTTTTTGTGTGTGTGCGATGATTGGGAAAAAACAGATTATCAGCTGACAAAGTGGATGTCAAGATACTAAAACAGTAAGAATTTAGGCCTGGGTCTGGAGAAGATACCTGAAAATCAATACCTAATAGTAGCCCATGCACAAACTCACACAAGTGAGATTATCAGACTCCAGAGAAGTGCCTGTTAAAGTGGCCATAAAATCTACTGCATAATTTTTAGATAAGTTTTCTAGCCCAAAGTACAACCAACAATATCATCTTATGCGTCCTGAGATGCAATACATCAAGCAAAATTTCTACCCGAGAAATAACAATGTAATCTTTGCGGAGCCGTCTGACCAGTGACCGGTGTTCCCAGAGCTCCCTCAACCGCCCCCGAACCATCCTTCCCACCCGAGTAATACCAGGTCAGAAGGATGCCCTGCTGCACAGTCAGGCGGCCACTCCTCCTTCCCACAAGGCCCGGGCCGCACCGCTCGCCCCAGGACTCCCATGGCCCCCGACCTCTGGCCTCTTGCCACCGTAGCCCCCCACAGACCCGATCGGGGGCGAAGGGCGCACACCCACCTCCCGGAGGTCCGTGGACATTTCCCCCGATGCTCCTGGCATAATGCCCCACACCCTTGGCCCCACCGGCCTCTCCCCGCCAGGTCCAGGAAGGCCGCCGGCGCCCAGGACCCCGCCTCCCCCGCGCCCAGGGTCCGGGCCGAGCCCAGCCTCTGTGCTCCCACTCCCTGCGCCTCCCTCTGGCGGCGGAGCGGCCACCCTGGACACCCCTACCGGGGCCCTGCATGCAGTCCCTAACCCCCGCGGGCCGCCGCCGCCTCAGAGGGTGACAGCCGCCGCGCCGGGGTTGAGGCCGGCCCCTCCTCCAGCCCCTCCTCACACCCCGAGGAGACGGGGCGGGGGTGGGCTTCTTACCGAGCGGCAGGACATGGTGAGGCCCGCCACGGCACGGCCTCCTCCGCCACCCCACGAGGCTCCCAGCCAGGGCCGGCGGGGGGCAGCGCCTGGGCCACTGAACCGTGTTGTCCGGCTGCTTCTCCGCCGCCGCTGCCGCCTTCTCACAACCACAACAACATGGCGGCAGCGGCCACACAGAGCGCGCTCCCGACGCCGAACCCGGCCGCGAGCGGGGACGCGCGCGCACGCTCAGGCGCTCAGTCGGCGGGTCGGGGAAAAGGGGGCGGGCCGCTGCGAGTTGGACAGGGCGGGGCCTGGGCCGCTGGTCACGCCCCAGGAGGTGGGCGGGGCTGCAGACACGCCGAATTCTCGTGGCGCGGGAGAGACCGGCGGAGCACCCCACTGCCGAGGAAGAAGGGCTAGATGGGAGATGGGTGGAGGAGGAGCGGTGACAAAAAAATCGGGAAGAAAAAAACAAAAGCGGTCCTACAGATATTTAGGAGGCATCTTTTTCAAGCTCTGTAACCCTGGGCAAGACACGGCTCACTTTATTTACCAGGAAAAATAGAATAATAGTGGTACCTTTCACTTGCAATTGTGGTTAGAGTAAAACTAATTTAATATAAGGCATGTAAATATAGTGTGCAAGGGATCATACTCAGAATACAATTTCAAACTAATTCAACCTCAGCTCCTAATCAAAAGTTCAGCTGGAAGAAGTGAGTTTTTAAACAAAAAACCCAAAATTGTAACCTACCTACACTAGCCTGTAGAAGAATTCCACAAACTGGAACTGTATTACGTTAAGCCCTAACAGATTCACCTCCTCTTGAGTTCCATTTTAATATTATACCCTTGACTTTTCTGGAAAATGGCAGAGAGAACCAGTCAAATGAAATCTATCCCTACATTTGTTGTAAAGTTTTCTCTGCAGCACTTTCTGAAATTACTTATTCATTTGTTCAATGTTTATTGTCTTTCTACCCCGCTATTTGAAGATAAGGATTTTGTCTTGTTCATCACTATTTCTTCAGCACCTGGAACTGTGCAAGACTGACAGACTTGACTGCCAGTCAAATTTCTTTTTTTTTTTTTGATTAATAGCTAACATTTATTTATACAACTCATCTAATTGCATCTTCACAACTTTAATAGGTAGATGCTGTTATCTCCATGTTACAGATTTAAAAAGTAAAGTCTAGAATAAACTGTACACATTAAAACAAAATTCAAACCCAGACCCACTGACAAAAAGAAACAAAATTGTGCTCTCACCCACTAGGCTATACTGCCCAATGTGTAACACAGTTGCATGAAACATAATAAAATCTCAAGTAAGAAATTAGAATGCAAAATTAGGAAAACCTTTGCTTTACTCACCGAGAAATTGGTACACTTCCTCCTTTCTGATAACTAGTGTTATGAGGCTGATTGTGTCTCTCTTTTCACCTTGGCTTACAGAAAAAACCCAGAGCTAAATTTGAAACTCAATAGTGGCCTCTTGTTGGCCTTTCAGGTCTGTTCCTCCTGCCTCAACTTTGTACCTTTATATGTTGCTGTCCTGATTTTTGCTTTCTGTAATATGATTGTAGCCTTTATGGAATTGGAGAATAATAAATATATAGAATAGAAGAATAACTTATACTTAAAAAAGTGAAAAAAAATTTAAAGGTTTTCCAATTTGTTTTTTCCATTGTCTAATAAACTAAGGTTCCTACCAGCCACCAGTCCCCTCTGCGCAAAAATTCCCTTACCTAGCCCTCTGCTCAGGGAAAGACAGAAGGATGGCCTTCCACAGGCCGGTAGCCTCAGATTGGACTGAAGCTAGTACCTGAATCCAGTACAGCCCATCCATATACTAGCCAGCTCCCAGTGAGATAGCACAGGGCAAAAAGTTCAGCCAATAGGCAGTCAGTATCTACTCAGCCAATCCCACAGCTCCCCAGGAATCCATATGGAGAGAGCTGAGGGGTTAGCTATCACTTTGACTTCTTTTTAGACAGAATATCACAGTGTTTGCCTTTTAATCTGGGTAAAGCAATCTTCAATTAAATCCTCAACCAGTGTTTAGGATGTGGAAGGAATTTCTCTATGCCCGTGAAGTCACACTATTTGCCCCACCCTGCTCTCATAATAACTGACATGAATGGATTGAAGGAAATTTTTTTCTTGTTTTGTAGAGAGATGGAGTCTTATGTTGCCCAGGCTGGAGTGCAGTGGCTACTCACAGGCCTACAGCCACGAACTACTGGGCAGTGGTCCTCCTGCCTCAGCCTCCCAAGTAGCTAGGACTATAGGCATGGGCCAATGCCTGGATTAAACCTTTTGATTGTACTTGGCACTATGTGAGCACTTTTCGTGTATATCTAGTGTAATCTTCACAACAATTCTATGAGCAGATATTGTTAATGTCTTGCACTTGAACCCTGCTGATTTGACTCCAAGTTCGTGCTTGTAAATTTCATACTACACCTCAACCCCACTGCTGCCCACTTGCTTACCTTTAAGGCAGGCTTTAGTAACATTTCTAAGATAGAAAGAGAAAAACTGGTGCATGGCCTTGGAAACTCACCTCAAGGAGAAGGCCTTAAGGAGACACAATGGAAAAAAAGCTGGTCTGAGTCTAAAGACTTAAATTTGAATCTTGGTGCTTCCATATACTTGCTTCTCATTTCCCTTTTCCATGCCTCAGTTTCCTCATTGCCCTGTGGGGTCGTAATCACCACCCTGCTTACCTCACAGAAGTGTAAAAGGACTCTTTTAGGGAATGGGTTTGAAAACATGTTGTATCCTATGAAAAGCCAAATGGACAGGGTGCTTGTGTGTTTTGGCTGAAGACAAAGCCCTACCTTTGTGCAGTGAGTCGAGGAAAGAGAAGGGAAACCAACTCAGGCTCAATGACAGCTTCTTCTCACCACCCTGTTTCTCATGTGAGGGGCCACTTCTACCAGCCTGACCTTCCTCTCTTTCTCCTGCAGTCCTTTCAGCCGGACTCCCCCTGCTATCTTCAAAGCTGAAAATATCCTTCCAGCTGCTCAGGGACCCTTTGAAGTAGCCTAAGACAGACAGAAAAGCTGATTGATAGAGAGTGGAGAATTTCCAAAGTCATGCAGGGCCCCTGGAAGGCAAAAGTCTCCCAGCCCCCAAAATTCAGACTTTTCAACATGAGGTCCTGCTGCTTACTTACATAATAAGTCATTTATATCAGTGAGAGCTTTGCGTGGATTAGCCGCAAACTCTCACAGTGCTTCAGCATCTCCTTCAAATCCCAGTGCAGCTAGCAGACAGGGTAACTATGGCTTTCAGACTTTGAAGAACAACTTACCCAAGGTCAGACAAAAACTAGAATTGAATCATGTTTCTGTGATTAAAAATCTCCCAGAATTTTCCAGATACCACACTGTACCACTATTGCTGGGGTGGGTCATTTCAACTCAAATTCAGAATAAAGTAGTAGTTCTCAAAGCATGGTCCACAGGTCCCTGAGGGACCCTGAGACTCTTCCAGGAGTCTATTGGGGTCAAAACTATTTTCATAATAATACTAAGAAATTATTTGCCTTTTTTGCCAGGCACAGTGGCTCATGCCTGTAATCCTAACATTTTGGGAGACCAAAGTCAGAGGATCACTTGAGGCCAGGAGTTCAAGACTAGCCTGAGCAACATAGCAAGACCCTGTCTCTACAAAAACATAAAAAATTAGCAGGCATGGTAGAGTGTGCCTGTAGTCCCAGCTACTCCAGAGGCTGAGGCAGGAGGATTACTTGAGCCCAGGAGTTTGAGGTTACAGTGAGCTATGACTGGGTAACTGAGCAAGACTCTGTCTCTAAAAAATAAATAAAATAAAATAAAATGATAAATCAATGTAAAGAAAAATATCAAGTAAATACTAGAATAAAGCAAAATTATGTCAAAAATTCATGAGGATGGTGCCCAAATGACTCAACTTTGAAAAACACTCAAATAGTGATTGAGCTTTTGAATCAGGCAGACCTGCCACCATTCCTTAGTATGTGTGTGACCTTCATCTGGAAAATGGATTATTGTGGAGGTTGAATGAGTTAACACTTATACAGTAGCACTCAGTAGATGTGGTTCCCATCATCCTCCCAGGGGGAGGTACCGGGCGGTCCAGTGTCGGGAAAGGCCTGGATTACTGATCCGGCTGAGCCACTGACTCACTGACTGATCTGACCCCACCCTCAAGGCCTCAGTTTTCTCATCCAGAAAATGACAGGGTAGGATGGCATCCTCTTTCTGGAGCCTCCCAGCCTACCAACCATCCTCTGATTAAAGGATCAGCCTCACCTACTTTGATTATTGCATCAGGGAATCACAGAATTGCAGCTAGAAAGGACTCAAGAGCTCCAAATATGTCTCCCTGGCACCACTGCCCCATTTCATAAATGAGGAAACTGAGGCCCAGAGAGGTTAAGCAACCTGCTCAGCCACATGGAGTGGGTGGCTATCTGGGAGGAAGTCAGCAGGTTCTGCCCCAGTGTCCACCAGGGAAACGAGATTGCTTCCTCTACATTTTGAGAAATGACTTAAGTGTTTGGTGGTTTAACCACCACCCACCTTAAAAAATACCCCCAAATTCTGCTGGGGATACAAGTCCCATTTCAGTCTGAGAAAGTCAATGCCATCAGGGTGGGAACACTGTTAACTGAATTGATGGATCACATCATGTTACAAACTAAATCCACCTTTAAAAGGTCAGGCACTCCCTCCAAATTCCCCCAGGGAAGACACAGAAGATGAAATTGGCAAGAAGAAGTTAGAAATCTATGGGGGCGGGGAGATGAGTGGGACGTGGCTTCCCTCCTTCTCCATTTGTCCTCTCTGTCTCCTCTGTGTCCTTTCCCTCCCCTCCCCAGTGTAAGACAACACACCCCTCTCAGCACCCAGCTTGCTCTGCCCAGAGCTTCCCTGCAGCCTGGGCCAACTCACCAGCTACAAATAGAACCAGAACCCACTGAAAATAACTTCTCCTCTCTTCTGCCCAGAACTTCCAAGTGCACTAGGACACTCTGCCTCCACAGAGCGGGCCCCAAGCAAGGAATTTAGGTAGAGGGAAACCAAGTCCACTGTTGGGGACCATTTCAGGAAGAACAGTCCCAATAACATCTGACTCAGATTATTATAAGTGCTGGCTCAGTAACAGTAATCATTCCAAGAGCCTGGCTATACTTCCCAGCCACCCAATGAGGAAGGTCCTGGTGATTAACCCCATTGTGCAGATGAAGCTCTGAGAGGTGAGGAACTTGCCCAGAGCCACACAGCCAGTGGGACGTGGAGCTGGAGTCTGAACCCGCCCAGGGCACTGGGTCCACAGGGTTAACCACTGCACTACCCTGCCTCTCTCCATGCAAGGCCACTGTACCGACTAGCTCCCTATCCTTGGAGGCTGTGGGGAGCTCAAACCATCTAGACTCCTCTTTGACAACCAGAGAAACTGAGGCCCAAACAGAGGAAAGTCTTGCCCAAAGGTACTCAGTAAATGAGTGAATCAAGCACCCAGGTCTCTTGGCTCAGAGGCCAATTGTTTTCGCAGAGGTCAAGGCAAACAGAGACTCCCTTGTTCCTTTTATGTGGAAGCCCCATGGGTATTTTTTTTTTTTTTACTTTTCAACCTCCCTTTTCCCAACAGAACAGAGAGCTCCCCACTCCCAGACACCCGTCTGGCAGCCAGGCATCCTGAGATTACCTCTTCCCCCTCTGCTCAGAGTGTTTAATGTTCTAGGGGAAGAGAGCAAACAGCAGGGCATAAATCATAGGTGACACAGGCTGGCTTTCTCCTTTGCTGCATATGAAGCAGACGGGACCCAGCAAGGGAAGAGAATTAGCAGGGATTTGCTGGCTCATTTAAATTCAAGGTCCAAAGGCACACATTTCTCCTACCCCTGAGAGTTAGATAAATTTCCCTCTACTCCCAGATCCCATTTATTATGAAGTAATTCTCTGAAACAGTCTTAACCTCTGCAGTGATGACAAGAGAGAACAGAATAAGGCCACAGAAGCTCTGCTGGGTAGGAATTTAAGAAGTGGTCAAGGGGTATGAAAAAGAGTCTCACGCCTGATGTCACAGGATCTTGATTTCATTCCCAGCCCTGCCACACCTCTATGGAGTGCGTTAAGCTGCCTCAGTTTCCCCAATGTGTCTAAGAGCCAAGGAGTTCAAAGAGATGCATGCGGTCACTCAGTCTCTTTATTGCAAATGCTTCTTGAGCATGTCCTTTATTGAGCACCAAGACAAGCTCTGCCCATGTAACAGGGAACAAGACAACACCAGTCTCTGCCCTCCTGAGGCTTACAGTCTAGTTGGCAAGACAAAGTCAACAGTAGCCCGCAGTAAGTGCTCAATTGGAGAAGATACAGGATTTATGGCAGCAATTATGTAGAGGGACCCATCCCAGACTTATGGAGGTCTAGGTAATGTTGATGCAGAGACTGGAAGGAAGGGTAGAAGTTAACTGGGCAAAAGTCAAGAGAAAAGATGACTCAAGGAGAGGGAACAGCATATGCAAAGACTCTAAGGCAAAAGAGAGCTGGCCTATTCACCGGACCAAGCAATCAGAACAAGCGTATATTTATTTGGGCACTTTTCTGTGAGGCAGGATCACCATTCTAAAGGGAGAATCTTGCTGAAATTCCGTGATTTGATGCTGTGTTAATCATAGAGTGCAGGCTGGATTCTACAATGGTCACATTCTTTCAATATTACAAATTCCTTCATCAGCACCTCTAGGAAATAATCAACCCTGTCCCAACAAGTCACTGGATGTTGACGAATCCTTTTATTGGATGTATTCCATTTGTCTCCGTGGGTCCCACATTCTTGACTTTTTAAGGTCTAGTTTTCTGGAAACTGACCTACTTTGTCCTCCCTTAAGAGGGCATATGTGGCATAGAAGGGCAGGCAGTGTGATGTGGAAGCCTTGGACTTTTCAGGAAATCATAGAATTATTGTGTCCCACCAGAGAGAAAAAAAAAATAAAGTTCATTTTCTACTCCCAGCGCGACGGCTTGGAAGATCGCCAGCAGACACCTCTGTAGGAAATACAGCTCTAAAGGCAGGAACGAGAGGATCAGAGAAGTAGCTGGAAATGAGTCTCCGCTTCCCACGGGTGAGGCTCAGAGAGATCAGGTGACTTCCTGAGGGTCCCACTCAAAGAAGTGGCTAGGCTGGCTTTCAAACCCAAGGGATTGTCTTATGACCTCCACATTTCCCAAATGTTTCTGAGGAATGATCTTACATAGCTATTATCAAAATAAACTGAACCAAAAAAGAGATTCCCAGCTGAAAATATTTGGGACATGCTGAGGTCAACAACGTAACCAGGTTTTTTTTCTTTGCTGCAGAACTTCTCAGATCCTTGATATGCTGATGCACAGGGACCTTCTAAGGAGAGATTACAGAGTTCAGAGTTTCCAGAACTCATTTGAGCTGAGGACATGTTTCTGGGCAACTCTTGAGATCTGGGCTCCTCAGAACCCACTTTGGGAAACACTGTATCAACTACCTCATCATTTTGTAAGCATTTATATCCTTATACATAAAGGGAGCCCAATCTATATATTTTGTATGGATGAATTGATACATAGCTTGACCATTTCCTGGTTTTTTTGTTCTTTGGTTTTTGTTTTTTTGTAGAGACAGGGTCTTGCTATGTTGCCCAGGCTGGTCTCAAACTCCTGGCCTCAAATGATCCCCCTGCCTTGGCCTCCCAAAGTGCTAGGATTACAGATGTGAGCCACCTCACTCAGCCCTATTTCCTTTCTGTTTAACCTCAGGTATATGACACCTTCTCCTCCTGTTTGAGCCTCATTTTTATCCTCTACAACAGGAAACAAGAAACTTTTTCTCTGAAGGAAAAAGCAATATTTTATGCTTTGCAAGCCACATACATTTCTGTGGCATTTTCTTCCTTCCTTCGTTGACCTCTCTCTTTTTTTATTTTTTTAATTTTAGTTGACGGATAATAATTGTGTATATTTACAGGGTACAATGTGGTGTTTTAATATGTGTATACATTATGGAATGATCAAATCAGAGTAATTAGCATACCCATCGCCTCAAATATTTATCTTTTTCTTTTTGCTGTGAGAACACTTAAAATCCTCTCTTTTGGCTATTTTGAAATGTATAATACATTATTATTAACTATGGTCAACTTACTGTGTGATAGATCACCGGAACTTATTCCTCCTATCTAACTATAACTTTGTACTCATTGACCAACATCTCCCCTTTCCCTGTCTACCTCCTTGCCCCCACCGGCCTCTAGTAGCTAGCATTCTACTCTCTATTTTTTAAATTCTACATATAAATGAGGTCACCATGGTATTTTTCTTTCTGTCACTGACTTATTTCACTTAACATCATATTCTCTAAGTTCATCCATGCAACAGCAAACGACAGGGTTTTTATTGTTGTTGTTTGTTAGTTTGTTTTTTTACCTTTTTTTCTTTTATTTCATTATATTATGGGGGTACAGATATTGTTAGGGTTACATATATTGCCCCTGCCAACCTTTCCCCCCCCCCGTGTTGTTTGTTTTTTAATTGAGACAGGATTTCACTGTGTCACCCCAGCTAGAGTGCAGTGGCATCATCATAGTTCACTGCAACCTCAAACTCCCGGGCTCAGATGACTCTCCTGCCTCAGTCTCCCAAGTAGCTGGGACTACAAGTGTGCACCACCATGCCCGGCTAATTTTTCCATATATTTGTAGAGACAGGGTCTCATTCTTGCTCAGGCTGGTCTCAAATTCCTGACCTCAAGCAATCCTCCTGCCTTGGCCTCCCAAATTGTTAGGATTACAGGTATGAGCCACCGTGCCCAGCTATTTTTTTAAAAAGGCTAAATAGTATTCCATTTTGCATATATATACCACCCTTTGAAAAATTCACTCATCCACTACTGGACATTTAAGTCTTTCCATATCTTGGCCATCGTAACTAGTGCTGTAATGTACATGAGAGGGCAGACATCTCTTCAGCATACTGATTTCAATTCTTTTGGACAGATACCTAGTAGTGAGATTGCTGGATCATATGGTAGTTCTATTTTCAGTTTTTTGAGAAACTTCCATACTGTTTTCCAAAATGGCTATACTATTTTACAGTACCACCAACAGTGTATAAGGGTTCCATTTCTCCACATCCTCACCAACACTTGCTACCTTTCGTCTTTTTGATATTAGCCTCTACAGCTCTTTAAAATATAAAAATCATTATTGACTCTAAGGCCACAAAAACAGGCTAAAGGGAGGGATGGGGACAGTGTTTTGGCCTGAGCCATAGATTGCTGTCCCACGCTCAACAAAGCTTAATACATGTAAGATGTGAGGAAATGTGCCACATATTCTGCATTTCGTTATTATTGGTCCTCCTAAGCCACCTTAGGAGCTAGGTACCAAATGTCTTCCTCTTTCTAGGGAAAAGCTGGTGTCCACAGAAGAACAATGAGAACCTCATTCGCAAGGTGACTCAGTAGCCAAAGGAGATTGAAATGGGGACCTTTAAATGACGGTCCTGGCTGGGCGCGGTGGCTCACACCTGTAATCCTAGCACTCTGGGAGGCCGAGGCAGGAGGATCACTCAAGGTCAGGAGTTCAAAACCAGCCTGAGCAATAGTGAGACCCCCATCTCTACTAAAAATAGAAAGAAATTAATTGGCCAACTAAAAATATATAGAAAAAATTAGTGGGCATGGTGGCGCATGCCTGTAGTCCCAGCTACTTTGGAGGCTGAGGCAGAAGGATTGCTTGAGCCCAGGAGTTTGAGGTTGCTGTGATCTAGGCTGACGCCATGGCACTCTAGCCCAGGCAACAGAGTGACACTCTGTCTCAAAAAAAAAAAAAATGACAGTCCTGAGGAAAAACCCACCAGGCTCTGATGCTCAGCAGAAAAGATGCCCAACCTATGGCGTAAAATGTAGTGTCTCTGCAATTTCTATAAGACAAGGGCTTAAGAGTAGTAGCTTGGTTGGAGGAAGGGACTACGGAACTTGTCTCCAAGCTGCATTTGTAAGGCATATTTGTACAGCAAGCACACTTCTTACTTAGAGTGGGTGTTTGCTTTGGATGCTTGGAGGGAGATGATAGAACATGGGATAAAACCTCCAAACCATTTCTCGGATGTGCCCCTGCTTAGCTACTATAGACCCAGCTTAGTGTCAGCCATTTTGCAGGCTGCATCCCATTGGTCCACAGATTAATCCTGCAAGACAAGTTATGTGGTCTCCTCTGAATGATGCAGAAGTTGAGGCTACAGGACTTTAGTTAACTTACTTACCTGCCTAGTGTCACTCAGGTGATAAATGAGGAAATCACAGTCCAATTGCAGATCTCCTGGCCCCAAAGTCAAGGTTGTTTCAACATATCCTGCTGCTTGGAACCACTTCTCTGAGCCTGTGTTTGAATGATCAAGGTACTCATAGCCAATTTCTTACAGCTTCATACTTAATTACATAGGGCATTAGATTGTTTGATAAATGTTTCACATTTTAGTCTTCATTCATTCTCTGTATGGATTAATTTCTGTGTTTTGTTCACCTGAGTTCAATATTTGAGTCAAAATTCCTTTGGGTTCTTGGCTCAGAAACAGACCCATATAAATCTGCCCAATTGATTTTTGACAAAAGTGCAAAAGCAATTCAAAAGAGGAAAAATGGTTCTTTCAATAAATAGTGCCAAGGCAATTAGACATCCGTAGACAAAAGAATGAACCTGGAACATAATCAAAAATTAACTCAAAATGAGGCCAGGCACGGTGGCTCACGCCTGTAATCCTAGCACTCTGGGAGGCCGA
>VBSM01003230.1:3672290-3688604 GCA_008086735.1 Cheirogaleus medius | reverse complement strand
GGAAAAAAAAAAAACACAGGAGAGAATCTCTGGGCTAGGCAAAGTTTTTAAACATGACATCAAAAGCACAAAGACATAAAATGAAAAATGAATAAATAGGATTACATCAAAATTAAAAAATTATGCATGTGAAAGACTATGGGAAGAAGATGAAAAGATAACCTATATACTGCTTGTAAAATGTTGTAAACTACATATCTGACAAAGAACTGTCAAAACTCAATAGTAAGCCTGGTACAGCAGCAATTATGCTAAGTGAAAAGAGCCAATTTCAAAATGTTGCATACTGTATGATTCTACTTACATAACATTCTTGAAATGACAAAATTATAGAGATGGAGAATAGACTAGTGGTTTCCAGGAGTTGGAGAAGCAGGGAGGAAGGGAGAAGGCTGTGGCTATAAAAGGGTTGCATGAAGGACCCTTGTGATGGAACTGTTCTGTGTCTTGACTGTGGTGTTGGTCAAACAAATCTACATAAGATAAAGTTTTATAGAACTGAACATACACACAGACAAATGAATGCATGTAAAACTAGTGAAATCCACATAGGGTGGGTGGATTATATCAATGTCAATTTCCTGTGACATAATATTATAGTTATACAAGATATTACCAATGGGGGAAAATGGATGAAGGACATAGGGGATCTCTCCTTACCCTTTCTTACAACTGCATGTAAATTTACAGCTATCTCAAAATAAAATAGTTTCTTTAGGCCAGGCACAGTGGCTCATGCCTGTAATCCCAGCACTTTGGGAGGCCAAGGCAGTATGATTACTTGAGGCTAGGAGTTCGAGACCAGCCTGGGCAACAAAGCGAGACCCCCTTTCTCTACCAAACATTTTTTAAAATTTAGCCATGCTTGGTGGCACACCCCTGTTGTCCTAGCTACTCAGGAAGCTGAGCCAAGGAGGGTCGCTTGAGCCCAGGCGTTTGAGGTTGCTGTGAGCTATGATGGTGCCACTGTACTCTAGCCCAAGCAACAGAGCAAAACCCTGTTTCTAATAAAAAAAAAAAAAAAAAGAGGGGACTATTTTGGTTTGGTTAATTCTTTTTAGTTCTTGGCCCAAGATGGTTCCTTTCAGGAAGGTGCACTGACTATTCATTTGTCTACTAAGATCACTTGATAACCTTTAGCAAAGCCTATGTCTGCCAGGCACAGGGCTAAGTACTCTCCGTAGATTATCTCTTTTAATAGAACGTAGTGAAGTTGGAAGCACTGCTATTATATATCCATTTAACAGATAAGGAAACTGAAGCTCAGCAAATTAAAGTTATATGCCCCAATCCTTATAGCCATTAAGAGCCAGGAATGAAACCAAAGCCTCTGAGTCCAAGGCCCATACCCTTAACCTCTATGCTACACACCCCCACTGATTAGATGCCATGAGGCATCCGTCTTTGGCCTAGGCTACCCTTAAGCCTGGGACAAAAAGCCAGGGCTCTCCTCTGAGTCACTACCAGGCGTGCTGGTACATGGAAAGAACACTGCATCATTCCACTAGATTCCCCTAGACCATTCCAATTCCTGAGACCAAGTTGAAGTCTTAAGGCCATCCCTCGGAGGCTGTGTGGCCTTAGAAAAGTCACTTCTGTCTGAACTTCAGTTTCCTCACCCTTAAATCAGAGCTTGTAATTCCAGCACTGTTGGTGGATCAAATGAAGTAATACATTTCAAAGGGCTTTGGATACTCCAAAGGGGGCAGTTATTATTAATAACAGGGCACCATGAAGTAAATTCTAAATATAGGCCACTCAGTCCCATTTATCTTTTGGTTTGATGGTAAATGCTTTGAGGGCTTGAGCTGAGTATTAGCCTTTTATTTTATCCTAACCTTTCCTTTATAAAGTGCTCCAAAAAATGATAGGTTTCTAAAAGTTATTGTTAGCTGCAATATTGGTAGAAATGTGATCAGAACGCAAGAAGAAGAAACAAAGTATTGATGGTAAAAATAAAGAACCTTGCACTGAAACTGCATTTTTTCTTGTAAATTGTGAAGAGAACTGAAAATGCTCTCAGCCAAGCATCGGCCCCTGAATTTCCTGCCTTATAACCCCAGGTAAACCCCTTATTTTCAGTTTTGGAATTGTGGGTTCTATCTTTTCAGAGGCATGGAAGAATGTGAAATTTGCAAAGTACTTTGAGGTACAACATGTTCTTGCTATTTATACCAGCCCGGATCTGTGGCTGGTTTTTGGGCAAAGTTTTTCCATATAAAATCTATCTTTTCTTTTCCCCCCTTCCCCAGTTATGACAACCTTACAAACTCACAAACAAATTCCTCAGCTTTATTACTAATGCCAATAACGTGGACTTTTCAAACTACCTTTCATCTCCCACATCTTAAGCAACGTTGCAAACAGTAATTAAAGTTCAACACCCTGGTGAGGGAGGCATCTATTATTCAACCCATTTTCCAAACAGGTAAACCCAGACTTAGAAATTAAAGGCCTGCCCACAAGTCACCAGGGATTGGAGCAGGAAGGAGACTGGAATTAAGAATTCTAGACTTCCCAGCTCTCGGATTAACCAAGATGTGGGGTAGTAAGAACCTGTGGGCAGCAAAGTGGAGATGGCTTCTTAGAGCAAACAGTCACTGAGGTGGGATGATCTAGAGGTGACAGAAAAGAGGAAAAGGCCAGTTTCAATGATACTCAAGGAAAGGATGGGCAAGGAAGGAAGGACCTGGAACCACTTAGAAAAGAAAGTAAATGTATTTGGCTGAAGGTGGGGAGAATTGTGATTAAAAGAGTAATATATTTAAACTATCAGATTTTTTAATGAAAAAAGGGAGGGTAAGATTTTTTTAACTTTACATGTTGAAATAATTATAGACTCACAAGAAGTTGGAAAAACAATATAGATAGGTTCTGCGTACCTGTCGCCCACCTTCCCCCAGTGTTATCATCTTACATAACTATAGATCATTATCAGAAAATTAATCCACACAATGCAATTAATAAGACTACAGACCTTACTCTGATTGCACCAGTTTGAGGAGCATAATATGTTTAATATTTTAGTTCACACATAAAGTGCACAAATCTTAAGTGTACAGCCTGATGCAGTTTCATGTATGTAAACGCCATGCAACCAACACCTCTATCAAAATGTAGTGTTATCAGCCTCCAACGTGCTCCCTCATGCCCCCTATAAGTTAATACCTGCCCTCCTATGTAACCACTATTCTTTTATCATGGTAGATTAGTTTGTCCTATCTTGAACTTTATATAAATGGAACCATACTGTGTATTCTCTTTTATATCTGCCTTCTTTCATGCAACATTATGTCCATGAGATTCATTTATGATTTGATACGTAGCAGAGGTTCATTGTTTTCCTTGTTGTCTAGTACTTTTATTATATGAATAGGTCATAATTATTTATCCATTCTACTGTGAATAGATGTTGGGGTTGTATCCAGTTTTTGGCTATGATAAATAAAGAAGCTAAGAACATTCTTAAACATATTTGTTGGACCTACGCATTCAATTCTGGTGAGAGTATATGTAGGAAAGGAATTTCTGGCCACAGGGTAGGTAGATGTTTAGCTTTGGGAAATATTCTCACATTTTCCAAAGTGGTTGTACCAATTTAATTTACCCTCTCACCAGCAGTATGTGAGAGTTCCATAGGAGTATAAAATTTCATGTCATTAAACTCTAACAAATGATCGCATGCAAGTCCAACTACGATCCATCTGTGCTTCAGAATTCTCATTTCAAAGTATTTTTCTGTTCAGAACCAAAAGTGGGGAAAGTGTCTAAGAAAATCCCAAGGGCTACAGGGCAGGAAAGTGACATCAGAGGTCAGAAAGTTAAGAAACTAGAATTGTCATTTTGTTGGGAGACTTGGAGCCAGTCACCACTCTAGGCCTTTATCACTAAAAATAAAGCAGATGGATGGGATCATTTCTAAAGTTCCTTTTAGCTCCAAAGGGCACGGTTCCAACATGAAAAATGTTGGTGTTGTAATGTTAAGTGAAAGGGTAGAAAGAGCATGTGCTGCAACTTAGGAAAATATAGTTGCCCACAGGCAAGGACTAGAGGAAAATACACAATGCTTGTGTTGTTAGATTGGTACATATTTATTTTCTTCCTGTTTTTAATAATACAGTATTTTCAAAATTTGTGGTTATGCGAGTTTTAAAATAATTGCCTATGCACAGGGGTCCCCAATCTATGGTGAGTTGTATAATTATTTCATTATATAGTACAATGTAATAATAATAGAAGTAAAGTGCACAATAAATGTAATGCACTTGAATCATCCCCAAACCATCCCTCCCCTCCCCAGTCCGTGGAAAAAATTATCTTTTATGAAAATGGTCCCTGGTGCCAAAAAGGTTAGGGACTGCTGAAATATGTATTTGATACATTAACAACTTGATAATATTAACACACCATATTAACATATGAATTAATTATTTTTCCACTATTTTCCATATTATATAAAAGCTGAAATCTCACTTACTTGGAATATACCCTCAAGTCAAATTACTAGGCACTGTGAAGCCTCCTAATATTTATTCAACAAATACTTACTAAGGCCAGGCATAGTGGCTCACATTTATAATCCCGGCACTTTGGGAGGCCAAGGTGGGAGGAATGCTTGAGGCCAGAAATTTGAGACCAGTCTGGGCAACATAGTGAGACCCTCATCTCTACAAAAAAAAATTTAAAAATTACCTAGCCTGGTGGTGCACACCTGTAGTTCGAGCTACCTGGGAGGCTGAGGCAGGAGGATCACTTGAGCCCAAGAATTTGAGGCTGCAGAGAGCTATGATGGCACCACTGCACTCCAGTCCATTCTGGGTGACAGACAGAACAAGACCTTGTCTCTTAAAAAATAGATAAATAAATACTTCCTGAGCACCTTCTTTGTGCCAGACACAGGGTTTGGCTCTGAGGACACGGTGGGTGAACTGGATATAGTACTTGAATGTCTAGGAATTTATCATCTGTGGCAGAAGACAAACACATAAACAGATGAGTACAAGGCAATGTGCTAAAGTTTATTTTAGGCAACTTGGGAACTTATAAGAGGAAACTTGTTGAGTTTGGGAAGGTAAGAAAAGCTTCCTACAAGAGGTGGCACTCAGCTGAGACCTGAAAGATGATTCAAAGTATGCCAGGTAAAAGGGGAATAGGAACCTTCTGTGCAGGGGACCAGCTAGGGCACAGGCATGGCAGCTAGAGAGAGGGTGGGATGGTCATAGAGCCATAGTTGATTCAATGGTAGGTGTTGTGGGACAAGACAAGATGAGGTTGAAGAGGCTTGAATGCCCCACACGGACCCTTGAACTGCCCTGGGGAGCCACTAAAAAGTAGCAATCTGGGGCTAATCTGTAACCATTCAGTTCCGTCCCAAATTCCCCAGGTATACCTGACCATAAGCCGCTTTCATGCCCTGCTGGCACTGCTGGGGTTTTCTGCTAGGGAGCTAGAGGATTGTTAAAGGTAATATACAGGGCCTGCTGGCCTTATTGGCAATCAGCAGGGAGCAAGGTTTGAGCCTGGGGAGGCTGCCAAGGGCTCTACCAGGAGGGGCCATGGGCGCTGAGAAAAGGTGGCTGGGCAAGGGCCACAGGGCTGAGAAAATGAGACACTCACCTGAACTGTATCAGGGATTGTCAGTGGGCATCGGAAGAGGAAACCAAACTCAGGGGAGCAGGAAGCAGAGACACAGTGTGACATGAGTCTATAGGCAGTGGGGAAGAGGCAAGGCTGCTAGAGACAGGGGGGCAGCCCATTCTCCAGCCCCTCTCATTATCTCTGCAAAGGCTGCTTTGTGCTTTGTCACCAGCAAGCCACCCCAAGTAAGCACTCAATGCCTGAGTGGCAGTGAGAACATGTCGGTATCCTGATATGTTGGTCAGAAGCACAGGATCTCAGCTGGAGGCAGGGCAGCCTTCCCTGTTTGGCTGGTGACATCTTAATAAAGTTCTCAAGGCCTCTGCAGTCAGCTCCTGACAGCTCTCTCTGGGCAGCGGCTCATCTTGGGACGCTTCTGCCACCCACCTGCCCACCCTGGGCACAGCAGCTGGCAGGCAGCTGCCTCCTGGCAGGAAAGGGCTAGGCCTTGCTGAGATTCCAGAATCCTGACTTTCAGTCGCTTCATGCAGTGTCCTCTGAGCACAGCCCCCAATCAGCAGGCAGGAAGCCAATTTAAAGGCACAAAACCTACTTTTATTTGCTTTTCACATGGCTGAAAAGTAGAAAGACAAATCTAAGTAAGTCTCAAACTAGCTAAAATCTTTGACTTATCTTGGGTTCACCCAAAAGTAGAATCTAAGACAAAGGCTTCTGTGTGAATAGTTTATGCAGGAAGTGGCCCCAGGGAGCAGGAGTGAAGGACAGGCAAGGAGGAAGAGCCAGGATAAGGACAGGCCGTGAGTGGCCCTGATATGGTGACTAGTGGCTCAATCCCTCAAGACTTCCTGAGATGCTGTAGGAAATATATCTTGGAAACTGTCACTCTGAGGAATAAAGGGGGAAGCATTTATCCATCAGCCCCCTTCCCTATTGGTAAAGGTTGCCTCGTGGGGCACTAATGTCCTGCACTTCTTTGTCGCATGTAGGCGAGTATCAAGACTGGCAGGTACCCCACACCCAGAGGGCAAAAGAAGTGAGGTGCTATCAAGTTGCCCTCAGAGCACCTATCACCAATTGGAGTAAAAGGTGAGTCCAAGAGGATCTGAAGTGGTGCACAAGAGAAGTCCAATCCATCCTACACAGATGTACTAACACGCTCCTCTCCCCAGTGGTCCTCTGTTGTCCCCATGCAAGAGGACAAGGATTATTAAAGCCTTTGCTCTTGCCTGCTACTATGGTTTGAATATGTCCCCCAAAAAGCATGTGTTGGAAACTTAATCCCCAATGCAACAGTTTGGGGAGGTGGGGCCTAATGGGAGATGTTTAGGTCAGGAGGGCTCCACCCTCAGGATTGAATTAATGCCAATTATAAAAGAGCTTCAGGCTGACCAGCTCAATCTCTTGCTCTCTCTCACCCTCTCTTTGCCCTTCTGCTATGGGATGACACAGCAAGAAGGCCTTCACTAGATGTCAGCCCCTTGAACTTGGACTTCCCAGCCTCCAGAACTGTGAGCCAATAAATGTCTTTGTATTATAAATTACCCGGCCAGGCGAGGGGTAATGCTTGTAATCCTAGCACTCTGGGAGGCTGAGGTGGGAGGATCGCTTGAGGTCAGGAGTTTGAGACCAGCCTCAGCAAGAGCGAGACCCCCATCTCTAATAAAAGTACAAAGAAATTAGCCAGGCAACTAAAAATAGAAAAAATTAGCCAGGCATGGTGGTGCATACTTGTAGTCCCAGCTACTCAGGAGGCTGAGGCAGGAGGATCGTTTGAGCCCAGGAATTTGAGGTTGCTGTGAGCTAGGCTGATGCTACAGCACTCTAGCTTGGGCAACAAAGTGAGACTCTATCTAAATAAATAAATAAATAACTTACCCATCTCAAGCATTCCATTATAGCAGCACAAAATGGACCAAGACACCTGCCCAGCATCCATTCCCCCTTTTCTGGTAGCAGCATGTCTATTTTGGAATTGAGAAACCAACCCTCCCCTGTTTCCAGTCCCCATGCTTGGGTGAGGCTGACCTCCGCACCTCCCCATGCCCCCAACTCCAAGTGTCCCAGGTCCAGCCAATCAACATAGTCTGTTCCTCCCCTCCAGCTGCAATAATTGCTTTAGGAAATGGTCACTAGATCCTATCAGTACTTAAATCTTCATTCTGTCATATACTTGGGGGATGCAGTTCCATCCCAAGTTCCACAGGTGGGACCTGATAGGCTTAAACCAACCAGCACAGTCCACTGAATGTGCACACTAGTATCGGAGTGGGCGTATGACCGATAAGTGGCCCAGCCAGCCTGACTCTCAGGACTCTGGCTTGGAATGCTGGAACAGATGTGTTCTTTCAGCCACCGAAGCCCACGGTGCCAACCACTGCTGGAGAGCATCCTAAGACCATTTGACAGATGAGAAAAAAAGACTCAGGGAAGTGAAGGCATTTACCCAGTGGTTCTCAAGCGGGAGTAATTTTGCCCCCCAGGGGACCAGGGGACACTTGATAATGTCTAGAGACATTTTCGGTTGTCATAACTGAGATAAGGGGAGCTGTGGTACTGGTTTCTAGTGGGTAGAAACCAGAAATGCTCCTTAACATCCTACAATGCACAGAACAGTCCCCCACAACTAGGAATGATCCAGGCCAAGATGTCAATGGAGCCAAGCTTGAGAACCCTGTTTGACTAATGGTCACTTGGACTGTGGGCTCAGATTCAAACCCAAGTGACTCTACTGAAAACTGCTTGAGCCCACTCTTCATTTGCACCGCAACCCCATGCCAGAGCCAGGCAGGAGTGCTACAGCAAAGCCTCCGGAAAGCAAGAGGCCTGAGAGCTGGAGGATAATGGAGCCCAGCCACTTCAGGGGCACCATGATCTTGTGCCAACTTCACCCTCAGTCAAGTACATTCCAGGGTGAGCCCTTGTGGATTCCTGCATAATTTCTTGGTCCTGGTGGCCTGTGCTGCAGGGAAGCTGGGGAGGTCTGTGGCTCCATGCCCAGAGTCCCAACTCTATTTCTACCTGTTTGCCTGGTTTTGCTGTACAAAATTGGAAATTAATAATTCATTTCACATGATGAATAATTCAACAGAAGGGACAAAAGGCCACTGGCAGTGGTTGGCATCACAAAATCAGCCCATGTTTTCTTCTAAAGGGAAAGGGAGAAAGAAACTCTAGAGCCAGGCTGGTCTCTGGACAAAAATGACTCCAATGCTGGACAATTTAAACACGCTCTCCTTTTGGACATGGGAGCTGATGAAGACATTGGGCTGCCAGAAGGGAATTCTGGACTCTATTCCCCTCCTCACTTTACTTTCAGCCTCGTGAACCTTCTCAGTCCACTACAGCCCAGCTTAATTGGCTCCTACTCCAGGAAGCTCTCCCTGATACCCCCAAACCAACTGAAGCTGAAAATGCATTTTTTTGTGATCCCATGTATTAGCTCTGACCACTGCTTGCCTCATAGCCTGACACTAACCTATGTTTCTGTTACCAGAGATTCTTGAGCCTCAGAATGACTTTTCTAGCTAGAAAGGAAGAAGAAGTTCAGCATAATGCTGGTGTGAGTGGTTCTTAGCATTTTGAGAATGGTCCTTTGAGAACCAGATGAAAGCCATGCACCCTCTCTATCTAAAAATGTTCCCCAACACATCTGCATACAATTCAAGGGGTACATAGGTCCTGCAAGCCCCTTTGTGGACCTGAGCTCAGAATTCCTGTCTCATGGGAAGCCTTCTGTTAAGGAAAGGAACTACAATTGTCCAGGGCATGTGCTATGGTTGGAATGTGTCACCTCTAAAATTCAGGTGTGGCCAATATGATAGTATTAAGAGGTGGAGCCTTTAAGAGGTGATTGAGTCATGAGGGGGTCATCCCTCGTGAATGGGATTAGGTGCCTTCATAAAAGGGCTTGTTGGAGGAAGTTCAACCCTCTTGCCTTTCTGCCTTCCACTATGTCAGGACACAGCAATCCTGCTCTCCAGAGGAAGCAGCATCAAGGTGCCATCGTAGAAGCAGAGAGCAGTCCTCACCGGACAACCAAACCTGCCAGCACCTTGATCTTGGACTGTCCAGCCTCCAGAGCTGTGAGAAATAAATGTCTGTTCTTTATAAATCACCCAGTCTCAGGTATTCTGTTATAGCAGCACAAATGGACTAAGACAGCACGGAAAATGGTTCAGTCTCTCAAAATGAACCTCCTTGAAATGCTTTTCTTGGAATTGGAAGAATTGGTCTAGATTATCCAGGCACTTTGATTCAATCAGTCATTCAGCAAATATTTATGGCACACTATTAGATGCCAGGTACCATTGGGGATATGGTTGATGAACAAAACAGATGAGGTCCCTAATTTATCAGAACACATAGTCTAATGAAAGAGGCAGTCATTGATTAGACAATTGCACAATAAATACAAGATAATAAGCTGTGACCAATACTACACAAGGGAAATGAATAAGCTAGCTAGGAATGTGCATAACAGGGGAATGATTGTAACCTGGGGAAAGACCAGATGAGGAGGTGGTTTTACTTTGGCAAGGACGTCAGGGGGCTAATCCAGGCAGAGGAAGCAGCATAGGCTAGTGGCCTGAAGTAAGAAGGGTGGTTGCACTTAAGGAATCAGAATGTCAGAGCAGCTATATTCTGGAGTCCTCTGGGAACTGTGCAAGCCCAGGGGGTAGACACCCAAGAAGAAGAGAAAGTAGCATTCTCCTCTTTTTGTGATGGTCAAGGTATATCTTCCAGTAACTTCTTTTCATTTCAAGGAAAGGTTAAAGAGCTGCCAATATTCCACTGGATTGAAAACCCAGGTTTAACGGATAAAAACATCAAGTATCAACCTTCCCCATCATCAGGGTATCTGGAAGTGTCTTGAAAGTCCTTCCTCTCAGATCCTATATGAAAAGTACAAGACACTACCAAATTAAAAATGTTAAATCTTGACATGAAGCAAAGCTCTCCCTGCCCCAGACCTCTCTGCACTTTAAACCACGTCCCAGCCCTTGAGGAATCGTTTCCACCTCCTGGTTCCGTGGCTCCGTCGTCCCACACCGATGATTATGGAGAGGCTGGGATGCACCAATTGCCACTTTGATGGGTGGTCTGAGTGGAGTCTCCAGGCTGCATGGGGCAGACAGAGCTACCCTTTCATCTTCCTGGGCAGGGCTTTAGGCTAGAGCCAGTGTGGAGACTTCAATTCCAATGCCCATTCTACCACCCTCCCGGCTACCAGGTGACTCTGGGCAAGCCCCTTTCCCTCTTAGGTCTCAGTTTCCTCACCCATAAAATGAGGGGTTTCAATTACATATTCGATAAGATTCTTCTTTGACTTGAGGATTCTCTGCCCTCTGATTTCTAAAGTGTGTTAACTCGGGCATTTTTTTCTTCTTTCTGACTGTTGTTCACAGACCAGTGACAGGAGGCAAGACAACCCCTCTTTGTAAATTATAATGAGTGGATAATTAGCTGCCTTCAAATGAAACCTCCCTTCTTGGAAGCCAGGAGGTCTGGTTTTTAAGTTGTTTACCATTATTATCATTTAAACGCTGTTTTCTCACTAAAACCCAGAGGGGTAGGGGAGAATGACAAGCAGATGTTTTGTTATTAGGGGCCCTGGGGGATGATTTGAGACTTTCACTGCAGTGATCATTCTCTGGATTCTTCTGGAGTCAGCAGAAGCTTTGATGAACTCGACAGAGGGCAGGGGGATTGGACAGACATGGAGCAGAGGCCTAGTGAGAGAAAGCCTGGCTTATCTGAAAGCTGCTGGGGACAGCAGTTCCTGGCTGGGGACAATGTGGATTATGAAATTAGTATATTTATGTAACACTTTGCAAAGAGATTCCAACTACAATTATTTCATTTTCCCATGAGGACGCTTTGCCAATGCCTGAGCCCAAACCACTATCACCCCTCACATGAATCTCTCTCATTCAGTAGTCTCCCTGGCTATAGAATTGTCTGTAAAAATGGCCACCAAAAATCTACAGACAGAAAGTAGATTACTGGTTGCCCATGGATGTGGGGGGAGAGGGCTAATTCCTCTCCCCTTGAGTCACAGCTGGCTTTGTAACTTGCTTTGAGCAATAGAATGTGGAGGAAGTAGAGCTGGGTATGGTGGCTCACACCTTTAGTCCCAGCTACCCAGGAGGCTGAGGCAGGAGGATCACTTGAGCCCAGGAGTTTGAGGTTGCAGTGATTATCATGACATCACTGCGCTCTAGCCTGGATAACAGAGCAAGACCCCATCTCTAAAAAAAAAGAAAAGAAAAGAAAAAAGAATGTGGAGGAAGTGATGTTTTGTGAGTTCCAGAGCCTAGGCCTTAAGAAATATGGCGGTCTCCACTTTTACCCTCTTGGGGTCCAAACTACCAAATAAAATCTCAGGCTAGACCAGTATTTCTCAGTCTCAGCACTGTTGACTTCAGGCCAGATAATTCTTTGTGGTGGTGGGCTATTCTGTGCATTGTGGGATGTTTAGCAGAATCCCTGGCCTCTATTTCCTAGTTGCTCCAGTTGTGATAAACAAAAACATCTCCAGACATTGACATGTGGTCCCTGTGGAAGAAAATCACCCCCACTTGAGGACCACTGGATTGATGAGAGATCATGTGGTGAGAGAGGCCCACCCAGCTACCAGCTGTTTTAGCCACCCCAACTGAGATGACAGACATATGAGTGAAGTGGTCTTGTATGTTCCAGCCCCAGTTGTGCACCTGATTGAATGTAACCAAATGATAACCCCAGCTGACACCACATGGAGCAGAAGAACCTTGCAGCTGAGCCACGCTAACTCAGAGAATCATGAGAAATTATACATCTTTGTTATCCACTAAGTTTCAGGGTAGTTTGTTATACAGAAACAGATAACTGCAATACAAGTTATGCTCCATTCTAGCTATCATCCATTATCTCCACTCCAATAACTACTAGAGTTCTATTTCTAAAATGCCTTTCTGGTCAGGTGTGGTAGATCATGGCTGTAATCCCAGCATTTGGGGAGGCCAAGGCAAGAGGATCGCTTGAGGCCAGAAGTTCAAGACCAGCCTGGGCAACATAGCAAGACCCTGTTTTTACAAAAAATTTTAAAAATTAACCAGGTATGGTGGCATGTGCCTGTAATCTCAGCTACTCATGAGGCAGAGGCAAGAGGATCTCTTGAGCCTAGGGGTTCAAGGCTGCAGTGACCTACAATTGTGCCACTGCATTCTAGCCTGGGTAACAGAGAAAGACCCTGACTCCAAAAAAATTTTTTTAATAAAATATTTTTCTGAAAATTTTCAGCTCTATTCAAACTTTCCAGGGCCTTCCCCCACTCCCTGCCATCAACTCCTTATCATGATCTACAAAGTTCTCCATAACTTGGCCTTTCTTTAAGATACCCTCAAATCTTGGTATTTAAGCTATACACGTCTACTTGCAATTTCTTGAATGGTCTACCTTCTTTTACACCTCTGGGTCTTTTCCCAGGCTGTGTTATTTCCTTGTTATGTTCTTCCAACCCATCAGTTCCTAAAATGCCTGAAAACTCAGATTATATAGCATCCCCTTTAGAAAGTCCATGTATATCCCATATATGAAGTGCTTTTACCCTCATGACCTCAGAAAACCATGTGTATATCTTTAGCACCCTTTCTCAAACCATGTTGTAATTCATGTTTTATTCATATTTCTAGAAAGACTGTGAAAACCTTGAAGGCTGGAACTGAGTCTTTTATTGCTTTATTGACAGTACCTGGCACATAGTAGGTGCTCAGTGAATTTTTGCTTAGTGAGCATATTAGGTTGAATAGTACTACTATTCCCATTATGCATGTAAGGAGATGGAGGCTTGGAAAAGCTAAGTAACTTGTCCAAGGTTGCCCAGTGAGTAAGAGATGTATAATAACTGTGATTAACACGCAGACCATCAGATTCCACGACCAATCGATATCCTACCTTTTTGCCATGTACCTCTTCTGAACACCCTTGGTCTAGTACCCGTTGATGGGTGCTCAAGGTATACCTGGTCGATTCACAAGCTAACATCTTCGCATTTCTATGTAGTGACTTATAATGCCAGCAACCCCTCTGGTCATGAGCTTGAATAGTTAGCAATCTCATCCTTCTTTCCCCAGTGGGTGCCAGACATAATCTTTAGAAAAGACTGGTCAACTACACATGAGAAGGACTGAGCATCTAGAAGTTGTGTTAGAACAGAAGCCCAACTCAAAATGACTTAAGCAAAGCAGGAATGAGAAAAGTCTAGGAGCATCTGAATTGAGGATCCAGGGCTCAGATGGTGTCATCTCTATCTCTCATTCTCCCTCTGCCTGTCATTCCTTTTCTTGGTTCTGCTTTGCTTTGTGTTGGCTTCAGGATCAGGTTCCAGGTAGTAGCCTCTGGCCACTATAGGCTTAGTTCATTCTTATTGCTAGCTAGCTCATCAGGAAGAGAGCTTCTCGAAAGAGAAGCCCAAGGGAAACTTGGGCTCCAAATAAAGGTCCCAGAAATGGGTATCATTGGATAGATTTGGATCATGTATCTATTATTGAGCCAATCACTGTGGCCAAAGGTTTAGAATATGTCAATTGTCCATGCTTATGTTAAACTGATGTGGTAGCCATCTTCCAAGATGGCCCCCAATGATCTTACCTTCTGATATTCATGTCCTTGTATAGTCCCTCCCACACTGAACCAAGGCTGGCTTTTTTTTTTTTTTTTTTTTCTGAGACAGGGTCTTGCTCTGTTTCCCAGGCTAGAGTACAGTGGCGTCACCACAGCTTACTGCAGCCTCAAACTCCAGGGCTCAAGCAATCCACCTCAGCCTCCTCAGTAGCTGGGACTACAGGTACACTCCACCACACTTGGCTGATTTTTCTATTTTTTTGTAGAGACACGTTCTCCCTATATTGCCCAGGCTGATCTTGAACTCCTAGACTCAAGTGATCCTCCTGTCTCAGCCTCCCAAAGTGCTGGGATTACAGGTGTGAGCTACCATACCTAGCATAGTTTTCTTTTCTTATTATTTGTTTCATAATATGTATGACTCAGCCAAGGCTGGCCTATGTAACCAATAGAAATATGGCTGAAGCAATGGTGTGTGATTTCCAAGGTTGGGTCATAAAGGCATTGCTGCTTCTGCTTTGATCTCAGATTGTTCTCTTCAAGAGAAGCCAGGGGCCATGTTGTGGGACATTCGAGCAGCCCTGTAGAGAGGAACTGAAGCCTCTTGCCAACAGCCAGTACCAACTTGCCAGCCCTGTGAGTGAACAATTCACATTGGAAGTGGATCCTTCAGTTCTAAGCAAGCCTTCAGATGACTGCAGTCCCAGCTGACATCTGATTGCATCTTCCTGAGTTCCCCTGAGCCAGAACCACACAGTCAAGCCACTTTGGAATTCCTAACTCACACACACCATGTGGGATAATAAGTTATTATTGCTGTTTTAAAGCCACTGCATTTGGGGATGATTTTCTGTATAGTACTAGATGACATACAGTTTTGAACCCCTAAACCTTGGGTAAGGATTCAACCCCACTCCATGCAGACTGAAGCAAGAGGGAGAAATCAAGTTGCCATTGGTGGGAAATGAACACTGGATCAGCCCAAGAATAGCTAACCTCAACAACGGGTGCTCTACAGACACATGCTTGCTAGAGGATTGCAGTGCACAGGAAGGCCACACTGATTCCTCTGAGGTGACTCAGAGTGTCTGGGCCAGACAAGACTCAGATCCAGATATTCCTATGTCTCTTTTCTTCCTCCAGCTATTGAGAGATTTCTCCTTTGTCACCCCTAGACTTGGTTAGTTATAAGCACCATGGGGACTTCCCTCCTTTGCCAACCCAAATATTTGCTCTTAAAGTAAATTAATTGTTTTGCTTTTAATCTAGAAGAGAATACAGGCCAAGAAATCCCTCTGTATTTGCACGTTTGCAAATGACTTATACATGGTTTGAGGCTTCTGTTAAACTGAATTTTTAATTTAATTTCAGTTGGTCACATGTTAGCAAGACAAGAATGCATCCTTTGGAAGCTCACATTCCTCATTATGCACTTCAGGCAAAGGAGAAAAATGAAAGAAATGTAAGGGTTAACACTCCAACTAATAAGGAGCCTTCCTATCTTCCTCCCTCCCTCTTTCCTTACTTCTTTACTAAAACTTCTTGAGCACCTACTGTGCGCTTGCTATTGTCTATATTATCTCATTTAAGTCTTCTAATGATGATGAGGTTGTATTAATGATCCCCTTTAACAGATGAGGAAACCAAGATATGTTTGGAGAAGTTAGGTATTTTATTATATGTTTTTCTCTTTTTACAGTCATGTTATTTAGCTTCAAAACCTCAGTACATGAATATCTTTGTACCCATAGGGAAAGATGGAACCAACACACACATTTTCCAGAAGTCCTATTTTAAGTTTTTCCGTATCAAAAGCTGCTACATGTGATTCCTTCCACCAATCACCAAGATGCAGATTGCATTTTCCATGTGCCCAATCTGTGTTATAACAGAGAAAAAACACACACACACACAAAGTTTCTTGCACTTTTTTCTGTCCCTTCCTTGCATGTCAGTAGAAGATCAGTTTGCCTAAAAAAATGATAGAAACAGATCCAGCAATCCCATTGTTGGGCATCTACCCAAAAGAACAAAAGTCATTCTATGAAAAAGACACCCGCACTCCAATGTTTATAGCAGCATAATTCACAATTGCAAAGATGTGGAAACAAC
>VBSM01003230.1:3649025-3672190 GCA_008086735.1 Cheirogaleus medius | reverse complement strand
GATGGACACGCTTGAAGCTCTGACTCGAGGGGGGAGGGGGGCAAGGGAAATATAAGTAACCTTCACATTTGTACCCCCATACTATGCTGGAAAAAATAAAAAAAGGAAAAACAATGATAAAAACAAAGGGAAACATCCACTGACCTGACACAACTTGTGGCACTTGAGAACCCCCAAACTTGCATGATGGAGCTTGGGAAGGCTCTTGGTAGGGAGATTATGAGGACAGGCTCTGGACCCAGACAGGGCTGGGTTCAAATCCCCATTCTACCCATTTATCAGCTCTGTGACCCTGGTCTAGTCTCTAAACCTCTCCATAAAATGAGACAGTAATAGTGTCTATCTCTTACAATTCTTTTAAAGAGTTTGGGAGATAATATATGTAAACTGCTTGTCCCAGTGCCTAGGGTGAAGTAAAGCTGTGACAAGTGTGGTGATTACTGTCACAATTGCCTTTAACTTTCTGTATCTCTGCTTTCTCTGCTGCAGACCTGGGGTTGATGTGGGTCCTCTAAATATCTGTAGCAGGCAGACTCTGAGATGGCCCCACTGATCCCTACTTTTTGGTATTCATGACCTTGTAAAATCCCCTGTGAACAGGACCTGTGACTTGTTGCTAACTAATAGAACATGGCAAAGGTGATGTAATTTTTAAGATTTATGTTACATAAGATCATGATTTCTGGCCAGATGCAGTAGGTCATCAAAGCCTGTAATTCCAGTGCTTCAGGAGGCCGAGGCAAGAGGATCTCTTGAGCACAGGAGTTCAAGACCAACCTGGGCAACATAGTGAGACTCCGTCTCTACAAAAAATTAAATGTAAAAAAAAAATTACCTGGGCGTGGTGGCACATGTCTGTAGTCCTAGCTACTTAGAAGGCTGAGGTGGGAGGATTGCCTGAGCCCAGGGGTTTGAGGATACGGTGAGCTATGCTTGCGCCATTGCACTTTAACTTGGGTGACAGAGCAAGACCCCATCTCTAAAAATTTTTTAAAAAAGATTGTGATTTGTCTTGCCGGCAGATTCTTCTTATTGCCTTCTCAGCTTGCATGCTTTGATGAAGCAGGCTGCCACATTGACAAAGTCCACGTGACAAGGAACTAGGGCAGCTCTGACCAAAATCCAGCTAGGAACTGAGGCCCTCAGTGCAACAACCTTCAAGGACCTGACTGTGGCCAACAGCCATGTGAACTTGGAAGCAGATCCTTTTTGAGTTGAGCCTTCAGATGAGACTCCAGCCCCAGCTTATACTTTGATTGCAGCCTCCTGGGAGACCCTGATGCTGAGGAGCCAGTTAAGTTATGCCCGGATTCCTGACCCACAGAAATTGTGAGATAATACATGTGTAGTGTTATAAGTGGCAAAGTCAGTGATAATTTGTTACACAGCAATACATAACTAATACAGTACCCAACCCCTCTAGTCCCGTTTTTGGTTTAGAACCCATCTCCCCTACTTCCTTAGCACCCTGCATTTATCACATTGCCTCATAGCTCTTGGTTTTCTTGCATCTCCTACTTTGTAAGCTCCTTAAGAACAGGCACCAGACCAAACAGTTCTTGTAGCTCCAGTGCAAATTGTTGGCACTAAGAGGGTGCTGGGTAATATTTCACAATCCCCAGGGTTGGGGTGTGTGCTACATTAGGGGCTTCTGTAATACCCTAATAATGATAGTGGTTGCTTTTGAACCCTTACTGTGTGCAAAGTACTGACATGAAGCCAGACATTTGTATTCTTAACTATTAATAGCTTTCTGTGATGATTCTATCCACAGCCAGGTTTGGGAATCACTTACCCTGTACTACCTGAAATACTCTGTGGAAAAATTGCATCCTGCTCTGAAGATAGCTATACCCAGCCTTCCTGATTTAAAAAAAAAAAAAAATTGTACTGCATACATACAGAAAAGTGCACAGATCTTAAGTACACAATTTGAAGAATTTTCCTAAGTGAACACATCTACATAGCCACCACCAAAATGAAGACAGGGAATGACCCTAGCCTCAGTTGTCTAGCCCCTTCCCACTCACCAGACCCAGAGGTAACTACCATCTTAACACCATCACCACTCATTAGTTTTGCCTGTTCTAGAACTTCCTATAAACGAAATTGCAGTCTGTATTTGTTCCTCTGTCTTCTTTTGCTCAACATCATGTTTATGCTTTTGACTTGTTAAAGCTTCTCTTCTGGATTAAATTTGTAAAACGATGACTGAGAAGGTTGGGAAGGAAGTTGAAGCCTGGGATTCTGAGAAGCCATCTCTGGTACCATGCTTGGATTTCCCAAGAGAGGGAATCACATAACCTGCCCTCAGCTGACCTATCCACCCTGTTAAAGCAGGAAGGGAAGTAGATGGGGAAGGGGGCGTGGTCACAACTACTCGGATTCCTTGTGGGGGCGGAGTCTTAAGGGGGCGTGGCCCAGGCCAGCATCCCAGAGGCAGATGCCGGCGGGGGCGGGGCTAGGCCATGGCTTCCTGTCCGTGCCTGCGGAATCGCCGTTTGACCCCGGAAGTGCGGGAGCTCCGAGAGCTGTCACAGTGAACGGCGGCGGCGGCACAGCGCCGGTGGTGGAGCCGCCGAGGTGAGTGCGTGGCTAGGCCCAGCCGGATGCGGAGCACGGGGTCCGGGAGGAGCCGCGGCTGTGCCTTGGGCGGCCTCGGCTCCCCCACCCCCTGGCCTCCACGGCGGGGCCGAGGCTTACGCTGCCCTAGGGACCGTGAGTCGCCCCCCGAGGCTAGGCCGCCAGAGCCGGGAGCCCCGGGTTCGAGGCTTGGTCCCAGAGTGGCTGTGGACGAGCCACAGACCCCCCACCCCCACTCGGGGCTTCAGTTTTCTCAGAGTTCATTTATTAGTTCAACAGATGGTGGTCAAGCGCCTGGTCGAGCGCATCCTACGTGCCAGGCACTGAGGATACAGAGCAAAACAGACAAGGTTCCTGCACTCTTGGAGAATACAGTCTAGTGGGAGGAGACAGTCAACGACAAGTAAATGCACAGATGTTATAATTAAAGCTATGAGAGAGAGAGAATAACTTTAGGTAGAGCTATTAGAAGGTCTCTGAGGAGAGTAATATTGAATTAAGACCAGAGAGTGATGACAGTCAGCGAAACGGAGGGAGCAGTTGCCCTGGGGATGCTACCAGCCCATACTGTAATTAGAGCTTGTACGGAGATCCCCTCCTAAAGAAAGACCTTTCCTGACTTTTGGCTTCTGCTGCCCTGCCAGGCAGGGGGATACAGTGGTGGGTACAGACATAGTCATGGTTATTGTTCCTGTACTTTTGAAACTTCATGTTCCGACTTTGCCTAGTTAATTTCTACCTATACTTTAGACAAAAACTCAAACCTTCCCTGACATCCCCCCTTCTCAAGTCAGATATCTAAGTTAAATGCTGCCATAGTCTGATGAGCCTTACCTACATAGTATACATTATGGTATTGATTTTTGTTTGTATGGCTATTGGATACATATATGTCTTTCCCATAAAGACTGTAAGCTCTGTGAAGGGCAGGACCAGGTCTGTTATTTGCCCACTTTAGAATTCTCTGTTCTTCAGTGCCTACCACATAGTAGGTACTCAAAAATCTTTGAGTGAGTTAGATTAGCAGTCCCCAACCTTTTTGGCACCAGGGACCAGATTCATGGAAGATAATTTTTCCATGGACCCGGGGGTCTGGGAAAATGGTTTCTGGATGATTCAAGCATGTTACATTTATTGGGCAGTCAAACCTCTCTGCTAATGATAATCTGTCTTTGCAGCCACTCCCCAGCGCTAGCATCACTGCTTCAGCTCCGCCTCAGATCATCAGGTATTAGATTCTCATAAGGAGCACAACATAAATCCCTGATCTCTCGCATGAGCAGTTTTTGTTTGTTTTTTTGTTGTTGTTGTTTTGTTTTTGAGACAGTCTCACTCTGTCGCTTGCCCCAGCTAGAGTGCAGTGGCGTCATCATAGCTCACTGCAACCTCAAACTCCTGGGCTCAAGCGATCCTCCTGCCTCAGTCTCCCAAGAAGCTGGAACTCCAGACATGTACCACCATGCCCACCTAGTTTTTTCTATTTTTAGTAGAGATGGAGGTCTCACTCTTGCTCAGGCTGGTCTCGAACTCCTGACCTCAAGCAATCCTCCCACCTCAGCCTCCCAGAGTGCTAGGGATTACAGGTGTGAGCCACCTCGCCTGGCCTTTGCATGTGCAGTTTACAGTAGGGTTTGCACTCCTATGAGAATCTAATGCCACTGCTGATCTGACAGGAGGTGGAGCTTATGCGGTGATTCCAGTGATGGGGAGCAACTGTAAATACAGATGAAGGTTCGCTCGCTCACCCACAGCTCACCTCCTGCTGTGTGGCCTGGGTCTGTGGCCAGGGATTGGGGACTGCAGAATTAGATGATTAACACAGTGTTTGCCTCTCTGGAGGCTCATAAGAGGTCTCTTCTGCCACCAGTTTATCATCACCTCTTTCTAGTCATGCCTCCTCCCCTTAAATGACTCCTTACTGCCTTCAGATGAAAGGCCAACATTTTAGTGTAGCATTCGAGGCTCTTTTTAAACTGGCCCTATCTTCCCTATCTAGCCTCCTCTCACATCTGTCATCCTCTTTCTGACCTTCTGTTTTCAGCAACTCTAAATGTCTCTTTCTTCTTCAAAGCCATACTTTTAAGGCTCTGAGTCTTTGCTTCTGCTTGCTGTCTGCTTGGAATGTCCATCTTTCCCTCCTGTCCTTCAACATCCAGGTTATAGGTCACCTTCTCTGTAACATCCTCATTTCTCTGCTGTGCTCCAGTTTTGGAACTTTCCTGTTATAGCTTTAACACTGAATGATAGTCATTTACATGCTCAGGACCCAGCATGTATTCAGTCACTGTTTGCTGAGTAAATGAAGACTCCCCAAATGCCTTGCCCATGGTTGGGACTGGAATGAGAACAACAGCTGAACTTTATTGAATGCCTGTTATATGCCAGGTATTGTATTGAACACTCAGCATTGATTACTTCTCACAGCAACCCTGAGAAATTACATACTATTACAATTCCAGTATCACAGGTGAGGAAATGACGGATTAGAGAGGTTAAAGAACTGTTTCAGGTCTCAAAATGGATAAGAAAAGATGGAGCCGGGATTTGAACCCAGGCTGTAGGACTGTAGAGCTCTCTTTAGCCACCAAGCCAGGCTGGTCCTGAACTCTTACAGGCACCGGCTTGTAGGAGTGAATTTCTTCTAAAAGCAAGTGCTGTCTCTACCTGTCTAGACCTGGACTCTGAGGCCTATAGTTTAAAGGGTGGAGACCTGCCTCTTCCTTCTGACTCTTTCTCTACTCTATGTTCCCACTGCTGTGTTTGGTGGGTGAGCCTGGAAAGAACTGGACCTGCGAGTTATTTAGATTTCTGCACTAGCGAACAGATCACTGGTGTTTCCAACTGCCCTTCCAGCATCACTGGATGGTTAGGAAAAAATTATTTTTTAACATGTTCAGCACAAGAGCCCAAGGCAAAAGAGCAGGGCTTCAGTTTCAATTTGGCCACTAATGTATTTGCCTTGACTGGATCAGGGTTATTCTTTGGACATATACAAATAATAATGCTTGTTGTCCTTAACTGGCTTGTGAGAGGCTAGTAAGATAGTAACTGGATTAGAAATGACATACACACAGCAGAGGATATTATCTATGCTTTGCAAAGCTGAAAGTTGAAAACTCCCCCCAGCCCTTTATTACTTTGCCTTGTGATTTTTTTTCTAGGCTACCACATGTGTAAAGAGACCGTGCGTCTGCTCCACGGGGATCCTAGAGCTGGACCAGGCCTCAAGGACTAGGCAGACTGGTCCTCTCTCATTGTATCCCTGTAGGGTAGGGATCTTTAAAGTCTTTAAAATAGCCAGAACCAAGATTCCTTGTGTACCAAGCTTTTTCCTCTGCCTGGGGCACCCTTCCCTGGCCAGTCTCCACTATCAAGACTACTCAGCTTCTCCTGATTCTTTGAATTCTCTTTGACAGCCACTCCACCCTCCTACCCCACCCTGCCCCTAAGTTTGGCTAGACTAGACACAGAATAGTGAGTGGTTAAGAGCCAATATGCTTCACCACCTACTAATTATGAGACCTTGGGCAAGTTTCTTATCTTCTATGAGTCTCTATATCCTCATTGATAAAATAAAGATGATAATAGAACATCTCTAACCATAGAGATGTTGTGAGCATTCATACATGTAAAGCAAGTTAACATGGACAAAGTTAAGTTAATGCTGAGAACAATTAGAAGAGCACTCCAGCATCTAATAAACATGTTGGGGCTGCTGTCATTGTCATTATTGTTATCACTGGACCACGAGCTCCTCCAGGGCAGAGACCCTGCCATAGCAGTCTGTCTTCATATCATTAGGCCTGGCCTGAGGTCTGAAACACAGGACACTTGGTAGCTCATGGCTCACCATGCCCTGCAACTGGTCTGTGAGGTCTCAGTAAGTGACAGTTTTCACGTCCTGGTCTTAGTCTGTCTTCACATTGTCCTTGAGACCATGCCAGCCTTTTATGGCATGTCTTGTGAGGGGCCTAATTCACTTCCATTCCATGATTCAGCCAACACATGTCCCTCCTGTGGGTCAGGCCAAATGATATTATGAAAAGAATATTGGACAGGAAGACAGGAGACCTGGGGTCTGTCACTCACTGGCTCTGATGCCAGTTTGGGCCCCTGTAGGAAGGAGCTTGCACTGGTAGTTTTCTCTGAATTCTCTCTTCCTCCCTGGTCCTCTGTTCATCTGTGTCCTTCTTCCCTGAAGCCTAGAGAGGTTGTAAAATCTTAACACCCTCTACAAGTGAGGAAAGGCCCATGGCTCCAACCCTCAGAAGACTTAAAATCTGGTTAGAGTCTTAGGAAGAGTGTCCTTGTATTCAGTCATTCATCAGATATTCAATGAGGCCTCTATACCAGGCCTGCGCTGGTCGTGGGAAAGGTAGCAAGAGAAGGAGAGCCCAGGGCACTGTCTTCACAGAGCTCACAGGCTACTGAGCACACAGAGCTGGAGCCGTATTAAGGATGATCTAGTTACTTCTGAAAGCAGGTGGAAATACATCAGGAGTCACCTGGGAAGTATTTTTCTCCACTATTGAGAACTACTGCTTTAAAAGTCACCTTGTCTGGATTAGTAGGTGCGTTGGAGGCCCACTATGGGAGCCTCCTAAGGCCAGAGGTTGAAGCTTCTCTTCCAGCTCTGGGATCAGCCCCAGAGCAGGCCCTCCCCCCAGGAGTCTGTGTGTCTGCTCTGTTCTTCCCATCCATATTCCTTTCAGGAGGGTCACGCAGCACAATGCCAGCTCTGCCCCTGGACCAACTCCAGATCACCCACAAGGACTCGAAGACAGGAAAGCCGAGGACTTCACCCGCGCTGGTGAGCCGGTTGCCTTGAGGCCGTTCAGCCTGATATTTTCAATCTTGCAATTTCAGAAGCAAAAAGTAAATTCCTTCTTTATCTGCTGCAAGAATGACCCGAGGGCCATGGTCAGTGATTCAGTAGCTGAGACACTACTGGTCCCTTCCAGGCCCGGGGTAGAAGTTTCCTTCCAAGAAGCAGCTTGAATTTGAGCAGTATTTTCCATGTCACCACCCTACACTTTCCCCCCAAAGCATTTAATTTTGAATCAGTCTGTTGGCAGTTCTGACTCAGCCTGAGTTGGGCTAGAAATGGACCCAGCCCGAAGCCGGGTTTGGGGATTTGACACTGTGGAGGGTATTCAGATTTCAGGTAGGACTTTTTCTGAGCTATCTAAGCTGCTATCCATACTTTGGTGGGAACGCTGATTTCAGAGGTTGGGCGCTCTTTTATCTCAACTGGGACAAGAAGCACCACATACACAGACTCCAGCAGGGCTTGCGAGACTGAAAAATAAGGAGGCTGTGAACATGCTGATTACCAGCTGCAGAGAGAGATTAGAGCCATGGAGAGGTGCCAGGCTGCTGAAGGAGACAGACGCAGGGACTGGAGTCCCCATACCCACTCACTTGTTGTTTTCCCAAGAATATGAGTTTACTTGAACAAGGTGAGAGGAAGTGTTTTCTAGGGGCTTGAGTAAAGTCGTGGGAAACAGGAGCTTGGTGTTCTATTTCCTGCCTTTTGGATGGCTTCTTATTACTTCCTAAATACTCTAATGATAGTACCTAACATTTATAGAGTACTTGCCCTGTGCCAAACCATTCTAAACACTTCACCTGGATTATCTCACTTAAGCCGCATCACAGCCCTGTGAATAGGTATTTTGATTGTCTCCATTTTACAGATGAGGAAACTGAGAATTCAAGGTTACAGAACTAGGAAATTAGGGGAGCCAGGATGAGAACCCAGCCAGGCTGACCCTAGAACCCATACCCTAACCTTTCTGCTATAAAGCCTCTCCTTTCCTTTTCATAATTTTTTTGTAAATGTATAGAGGATATGTATTGGAAAATCTAGAACTGTTTTCAGTAGGGTAACCACCCAATAGGTAGCCATTTCTCTGTCACTTGTAGCTGTTGAACATTTATAATGTGGATAGTGCTTAAAACGTGAACTGAGGAACTGGATTGTTTTGTTAAATTTTAATTTATTTAAATTAAAATAGCTCCATGTGGTGAGTGCCAGTGCAGATATAGAGCAGTTCCATCATCACAGAAAGTTCTGTTGTTTAGCATTGGTGGAGACTGGCTCCTTGGGTGCTTGAGTCTGACTTTCCCCCTGTGTATTTTTTTTTTTTTTTTGAGACAGAGTCTCACTCTGTTGCCCTGGCTAGAGTGCTGTGGCGTCAGCCTCGCTCACAGCAACCTCAAACTCCTGGGCTCAGGCGATCCTTCTGCCTCAGCCTCCCAAGTAGCTGGGACTACAGGCATGCGCCACCATGCCTGGCTAATTTTTTTTCTATATTTTAGTTGGCCAATTAATTTCTTTCTATTTTTTAGTAGAGATGGGGGTCTCGCTCTTGCTCAGGCTGGTTTCGAACTCCTGAGCTCAAATGATCCGCCCACCTCGGCCTCCCAGAGTGCTAGGATTACAGGCGTGAGCCACCGCGCCCGGCCAGCCCCGCTGTGTATTGAACGAACACTGGGGTTGTTAGGTTGTGGGGCTGGTGGGATGCACGCACAGCCATGGAAGGCTTCCTGGAGGAGGGGGATTCTGAACTGGGTATTAAAGTCAGGCAGAGCAACAGCAGGGTGGACCAGGGTGGACCTGGCTGGAGGACTGGAGTATGCAGTCAGTCCTGGAGTCTTGAGTGAGTCTGATTCTTACACCACCCACAAGTTACTTGAGGTGGTAGCTAGCAATATAGCAGAGTTACCAGGCACAGGCTTTGTGTTAATCTCACACATATTTGGCTGTGTGTCTTTGGGCAAGTTACTTAACCTCTCTAAGCCTCAGGATCCAAAAAGGGTAATAATAGGCCCAGCTTTATGGAAGTGGGGAAGGGGGTTTTAAGGATTAAATGAGATATCTATGAATTAGCACTATGCTTAGGATACAGTAAGCACTCAATAATTTATAGTTGTGATGGTGATGACAACAGTGACAGTGACAGCAGCTTTGAATGGGGGTAGGTGAGAAGAGGGATGAGCTGAGGGAGACAGCTGCCTGATCAGGGAGGGGTCTTCTTGGCCATACTGAAGAGCATTGCTAGGCAGGACACAGGAAGCTCCTGAAAGATTGTCCTAAGATATGTACCCACCCTATATTCTTCGATTTAGTCTCAATTTGGGGCAGGAAGATCCCTAGCCAAGGGGCAGTCGCTACACTGCCTTTGCAGGGTAATAGGTAGAACTAACATTGGTTGAATAGCTACTGTTCAAATGGCTCTACTTGAAGACCCAGAAGAAATAGTCTTGGGCAGGAATGGGTGAGTGGGCTCTCGAGGAAGGCAAGACTGATACAACATTTGGAGAACAGTGCAAAACGATTTCCTTTCAAGAAAAACAGAAATGTGATGGGCAGAGAATGTTCTGATAGTTTCACAGAGCAGACAGGACCTAAGCTAGGCTCACTGAATGGTGGGGTGGACTTGCGTGGGAGAGAAGACACAGCTGGAACCTGCTGCTCCCTTGCTCTGAAATCTTCCATGGCCCCTCATTCCCTCCAGAATAAAGTCCTCACTCTTGAGTTGGGCACTCAAGGTCCTTCAAAGACATTGATAGGATCTGGTCATTCATTGCCTCCATTCATTCTTTTGTCCAGCCAGCAAATGTGTGTGGAGAGTTTGCTTGGTGCCAGGCATGATTCTAGAGACTGGGAATGCTGTTGAGAGCAAGGTTCAGACTGGCTCCAGAGACCTACACGCTGGTGAGGGAGACAGTTGAGAAGGTAGACCTTCCCCTTTTATATAACTTTATTGAGGCATCATTGAAGGACAATAAACTGCATATAAAGTATACAATTTGAGTTTGACATCTGTATACACCCACGAAACCATCACGAAATCAAGACAATAAACATTTCCGCCACTCCCAGACATTTCCTCTCTTTGGAGAGGAAATGTCCCTTCCTCACTTCCTGTCCCCAGGAACCACTGATCTGAAAGCACTTTTGATGCTGTCCAGTTGGTACAATCAGGTAAGCACAGAGTGCAGGTGCTAGGGGAGAGCTCAGGTGAGCTCCTAATCCACTTGCAGTGGAAGTCAGGGAGGCTTCCTGGAGGAGGTGAAGACAGCCAGGTCTGAAGGACAAGCAACCAGACTGGGGTGGCACGTGGGTACTGTAGATCATTGAGTAGGTCTGCAGTGTAAGCTTTGGTTCACATCCAGCCTCAGTTGTCTCCTTAGCGCCATGACCTTGGGAAAGTTCTTGAGTCTTTGTTTCCTCCTCTGTAAAATGGGGTGAATACTATCTCCTTTTTAAATTGTTGTTGTAGATAAAAAAGAAATAGGCTATGGAACATGCCTACTGAGCAGCTGGCGCAAGGCAGGTCTTCAACAAGTGGTGGCTTTCATTATCATTGTTCCAGCATTCTCCAAATCCATCTCCCACTACCCAGTGCAATCTGTGCCCTTTTTTTATGGCCCGTGTTTATGACTCTATAAAAATGCTGTTTCTCCCATCTAAAAATCCTTCCCATCCTCCAAGGCTCAGCTCAGATGCTGCCTGCTCCAGGAAGCCGTCTCCTGTCCTCCAGCCTCTGTTAATTCCCTTCTGCACTCCCATGGTCCCTCTGCCAGGTTTGAGCTGTCACTTCCTCTGTTAATGTGCTCACTTAGTGGCTTAGACGTGCTTCTTCCCCCCTTAGGATTGCAGGGAAAGTAGAGTCTCAGGTGTGTGTGTATGTGTGTGTGTGTCTGTTAGGGGAATGAGTAGCCTGGCCTGAGAGGTGAGTCAAAGAGGTAAAGTGTCAACAGATAGAGGAAGGAGGAAGCTTGAAAACCAAGGGGATGAATTTAGGCTCTAGACATTTGTTTTGAACTTCGCTCAGTGAGCAGAATTCTTTTTTCAACAAATTCGTGCCTGGAGCCCCACTCTATACATTTTATTTAAATGGGACGGGGTCCTGCAGATAAATGGCCCCAAGAATTCTTATGGAACCCAAAGACTGCACAGTTTGAAAACTTACATAAAGCAGTAGGAAGTTCTAGGTGGTTCTCAAGGAGACTGACACATCAGTCTCAACTTTCCCATACCCCCTGGACCAGCAGACCTGGAAGTGAGTGGGTTACGGTTGGTAACAGCTGAGAAGTTGCCTGGCTGTCCTCCTGCTTCCAGTGCTCCTGGAGAAAGCAACCCTTATGTAGTCAGAGGAGAAAACTGAGCCCATCTTCTCTGCTTTATGGTGAACAAAGTAAGGTTTGTTCATGACGAGGTAAGGGCTGGATGAGAGAGCTTGTGATTCTAAGCTGAGACCTGCAGTTACTTGATTAGAATCTTTTCTTTAAAAAAAAATTACTGAGGTTTTTTTTTCTGGTTATAAAAAGGATATATAGCACAGTGATATGTATAGTATGATACCATTTGTGTAAGGAAGAAAACAGACCCAAACAAATGTTTTATATGGATATATTTTAATGTAAATACTTAGAAACATTCTGCGAGGACACCTATCAGGTGGTGAGTGGTTACCTCTGGGGGGGGACACTGGGACTGGGAGTGTGGTCTCAGGTGACTCATCTTCTCTATAGCATTGCAAGTTTTTGAAAGAAAAGGTGCTCATGTCTCACTTGTATAATTAAAAATTAATTTTAAAAGGAACACATGTTCATTTTTTAAAAATTGGAAAATATATTCAACCTATAACCACCCCTCCCAACACTAGAGATAACCACTGTTAGCTTTGGGGTGTTGTCCCTCCAACTTCTTTTTTTTAAATCTGTATCAGTGTGTGAATATATATATTTAAAAAAAAAAAAAACAGAACCTGATTATATTAAATAGAGTTTTGTATCTTGCTTTTGCTTCCCTAAACTTTTCCTCATGTCATTAAATACTCTCCAAAAACATGGTTTTAAATGGCCACCTCGTGTTCCCTGGATACAACCATGCCCCCTTTGTTAGATACACTTGGTTCTTTATGCTTAAAAAGCTCTTTGGAGGGTCACCGGTTGGAACAGCCAAGTGTTGTCATTGCTGTGGGTTGGCAAATGGGCCCTCGCTGACTAACCTCTGCCACGTTAACACGTGGTTTTTGGATCCGTAGCACCCCGAGCAGAAGGCAGACCGGTATTTTGTGTTATACAAACCGCCCCCTAAAGACAACATTCCCGCCCTAGTGGAGGAGTACCTGGAACGCGCCACCTTCGTAGCCAATGACCTCGACTGGCTCCTGGCCTTGCCTCACGATAAATTCTGGTGCCAGGTAACATTCTATCAAAATTCACGCTAAGACAAAGCACATGACATGCTGTTGGTTGGTTGCTGTTGTTTTTCTTACTCCAGGAGGTGCTTTTTTTGTCTCCTTAGACTGGATCCTTAACAGCACATTGTGGTTTGGATCACTCTGTCTTGTATCACAGTCTTAATGATGTTTACTCACCTTCCAGAGTGTCATTTTTAGAAACTTGTGTTTAGCCCTCGGCTCATTCATACCTCCTTGGTCCCTGGGGTTGGAGTGTTTGCGGTAGGCCGGGGCTTATGGGCAGTGAGCTCCTGCACAGTCCACACGTAAGCCCTAGGGCCTCAAGGATAAATCCTCGCTCTCCTCTGTCGCCTGGCTTAGGTTATCTTCGATGAGACCCTACAGAAGTGCCTGGACTCCTACCTGCGCTATGTCCCCCGCAAGTTCGACGAGTGGGTGGCCCCGGCCCCTGAGGTTGTTGATATGCAGAAGCGCCTCCATCGAAGTGTTTTTCTCATCTTCCTCCGCATGTCCACGCACAAGGAATCCAAAGTAAGCCCCTGATCCCATGACAGGTCGCCACCTGACACCTAACACCTCTGTGACAGGCACTCCACCCCTGGGAAGGAAGGCTCTGGAAGCATTGGGTTTCCTCTTTGTCTTCCCTCCACCTTTATTCCCACCATTGGGAATGAAATCTGTGCCACCTCCCTTATCCTCTAATTCACCAGGTCGGTCTGCATCACACCCAGTGTTTTATCAATGGCAGGGCCCTTGCCAGCTGACTCGTGACTCTGCCTTTACTTGTGCGTCAGAGGGGAAAAGCACTGATTCTGACTTTTTAAAGGGACTTGTATGCTCTTTTTAAAATGCTTTACTGTTTTTTCTCTAACTTTAAAAAGAATAATGCTGTCTCCGAACAACTTAAACATTACAGAAATATTAAACAGATAGTGAATATCACTCACAAAATCTCCTCTCCCCAAAATAACCACTGTTAAGGTGCATGCTCCTTCAGGGAATTTTTTTGCCTTTGAATGTGTGTGTGCATGCGTATTTAAAAAATAGCATCTTGCTTTTTTTTTTTTTTTTTTTTTTAAGAGAGAGTCTTGCTCTGTTGCCCTGGGTAGAGTACAGTAGCTCACTGCAGCCTCAAACTCCTGGGCTCAAGCGATCCTCTGGCCCAGCCTCCCAAGGAGCTGGGACTAAGAATCTTGCTTTTTTACAAAGCTTTTTCAGTATGAAACTTTGAAATATACACATATACAAAATACAAAGAATCACATGTACCTGAGTTTTCTTTTTTCCTAGAGTATTTTCAAGCAATCCCAGACATGCTAATTTACCTGTAAATATTTCAGAATGAGTTCCCAGCTGACTGTTTTATAGTGTGCTTTTGCTTCTTTCTGCATTAAAATGGAGGATGGCTGTTGCTCCAAGTCTGTGCATGAGGCTCAAATATGCCCACAGTGTGTACAGACCATCATTGATTAGCCGATCCCCCGTTGATGAACCCAAAGGTTGTTTCTCATGAGTTTGCTATTACTTTACAATGTCTGAGCATTCAGAAAGTCTCTGTCCTTTCTCTCTACACTTTTCCTTAGGATCACTTCATTTCCCCCTCTGCATTTGGAGAAATCCTCTACAATAATTTCCTCTTCGACATCCCAAAGATCCTGGACCTCTGCGTGCTCTTTGGAAAAGGAAACTCACCGCTGCTCCAGAAGATGATAGGTGTGTAGGATGCGGGGCCGGGAGGACGTACAGAAACAGTCTCCACGTGCTGAAGGAGAGGTGGCAAAGGCCAGCATAATTAGATAGTACAGAGGGATTCAGCACGGTAGGGGTAGGTAGTGCTGGGAAATTGCTTAACGGATGTATGAGTGTCAACTCAAAGAAGGGGTTAGGTGCAGTAGGAGAGTGGAGACAAAAATGTGTACCAGGGGCTGGGAACAGTGGCTCAGGCCTGTAATCCTAGCACTTTGGGAGGCTGAGACAGGAAGATTGCTTAAGCCCAGGAGTTTGAGACCAGCCTGAACAACACAGTGAGACCCCATCTCTACAAAAAATTTAAAAATTAGCTGGGTGTGGTGGCATGCTTCTGTAGTCCTAGCTATTTGGGAGGTTGAAGCAGGGGTATCACTTGAGCCCAGGAGTTTGTGGTTGCAGTGAGCTATGATGACACCACTGCACTCTCACCTGGTGAAAGAGCAAGACCCTATCCCTTCCCCCCCAAAAAAAGAAAAATGTGTACCAGATGGTGCCTTAAGGATCTGAGAGTCTTAGTATTAGGCCATGTGTCAAATAATTAAGGAAGTGGGGAAGTTTCCTTTGGCAATGAGAGTCAGAGCAGCAGTGATAGCAAACTTTCACTTGAGTGTGTTCCGAGGCCCTGGCACTCTGCCAAGCACTCCACATATGTTATCTCAATTGTGTCCTCATGGCAACCCTATGAGATAAGTGCTGTCATCGTCCCCATTATAGATAAGGAGACTGAGGTTAGAATGTAAGGGGCCTGCCTGAGAGGACATGACTAATAAGTGGTCCAGCTGAGACATGTGTCCATGTAGACCTGACTCTCAAGCTTTTGCTCCTTGCCACTCCCTGCTTCAGGGATGATGGGGCTGCCTCAAACATGTCATGATTTGCATTGTCGTTGAGAGCAGATGGGGACAGAGTTCAGAGAGGACTCTTTTGAGTTGTGGAAAGAATGGGCGTCAGCAGTTGGATCCTATCAGGAGGCAGTGGGCTGGAAAGTTCTATCAGAAATGGTAACCTTGTTCTAATGCTACAGAATGGTCCAGTGGATTCCTCTTCGAATAGTAGCTCATAGAGTTGAGCCTGGCACAGAGCAGCATTTGCCCTGGGCACCTGCCAGCCTTCCTTACCCTGAGATCATAGCACAAAATCTTCTAACTACTTAGTTAAGAAACTGAGTTATCCTTTGTAATGGTCCCATTCATTTGTTTCTTCCTTCTTCCCATCCTTCCATTCTTTTTTTCCTAATAATAATATGACAACATATGTTAATTTAGAAAATTTTGGAAGGATATAAATTATAAAGAAGCAGGAAGGCAATTACTAAATTTCTAACAAGAGATAACCATTTGGTTATTTTTTCCTTCCACTCTTTGTGTATTTTTTTAAAAAATATTTGTAATGTATATGAAATTTTGCATCCAGCCTTTTCATTAGAACAATCTCTGGTTCTCATTCAAATTAATTGTTGCCTGATCATCATTAATCTTTTTTTATTTTTCCAGGGAAAGACCCTTAATAATTTTACCATAGACAGACAGGATGGGGTGAGTGAGCAACAGAAGGCATGGTTAGTTAGACAAATAATTATTAGGCCAGTTTGGTTAGAGTAGAACATTCCAAGAGGGCAACAGCGGGAGACGGGGGAAGGGGAAATTGGAGCTATATCAAGCAGGGCTCCATGCCAGCCTTTAGTTCTTAGGAAGTGGTATTGCTTGGTGGCTAAGAAGACAGGCTTTGGAGTTGAACTGCCCAATTCACACCCCCGCTCTATTCCTAACTGTGTCACCTTAGTCAAGTCAATTGACTACCTTAAACCTCAGTTTTCTCATCTGCAAAAAGAGAAAACAAATAAGATACCTGCCTCACAGAGGCTGGGCGCAGTGGCTCATGCCTATAATCCCAGCACTTCAGGAAGCTGGGGCGGGAGGACCACTTGAGGCCAGGAGTTCAAGGCTGCAACATAGTAATACCCCATCGCTACAAAAAATTAAAAATCAGCAAGGTGTGGTGGCACATGCCTATAGTCCTAGCTACTTGGGAGGCTGAGGCAAGAGGATTGCTTGAGCCCAGTAGTTCAAGGCTGCAGTGAGCTGTGAATGGCACCACTTTGCTCCTGTCTAGTCTGGTTGACAGACAGAGTGAGACTCTGTCTCTACAAAAATAAAAATAAATAAATAAACAAATAAAATAAAGATACCTGGCTTATAGAGTGGTTATAGGGGTTAAATATGAGGGGTGTGGCTAGGCGTGGTGGCTCATACCTGTAATCCTGGCACTCTGGGAGGGTGAGGTGGGAAGATTGCTTGAGGTCAGGAGTTCAAGACCAGCCTGAGCAAGAGTGGGACTTGTCTCTACCAAAAATAGAAAACTTAGCCAGGCATCATGGTGTGCACCTGTAGTCCCAGCTGCTTAGGCTGAGGCAGGACGATCACTTGAGCTCAGGAATTCAAGGCTGCAGTGAGCTATGGTGGCACCACTGCACTCTACCTGGGGCAACAGAGGCAGACTCTTGTCTCCAAAAAAAAAAAAAAAGAGGTGGTGTGAGTAGAGCACACAGCACGGTGCCTGGCATGTTACAGGCAGTTGGTAAGCATGAGCTCTTACTGTGACGAGGCCATGGAGCCTCTAGGAGCTTGGAACAGGGTGAGGAGCCACCTGGTAACAAGGTTAATCTGGCAGCATGCAGGTGGGGAGGGTGGAGACAGGAGGCCACGGAGGAGGTGAGGGCGCCAGCGTGGGTGCTAAGGTAAGAGCCTGGTTGGGCCACTGTGGGGAAAAGGTCATCCAGGAGGCAAAAGCAGGCCTTGGTGAGCTCAGCTGGAAAGAGAGATCTTAACAGTTCTGGAGAAAACTGGTGTTGCTTGCAGAAAAAGGGCCTTTGAGAGGCGGGGGAAGGGGTTGTGAGTAGAGGCGAGGTCAGTGTTCAAGCTGTTGAGTGTAAGATGGTTGTGCCGATCCAGGGGAGTTGACGTGGCAAGGGTGGAGCACGAAACTCTGCCTGCTGCCCGGGTTCCTAATCTTTTGAGTCACTGACTCCTTTGAGAATTGGATGAAAGCTTCTCTCCAGAAAAAATGTACCCCCTTATAGATTCTGAGATGTTTTTAGAGTGCTTGCAAACCCCCCAGGTTGAGAAACCAAAATGGCTTATTAAGGAGAGCTCTTATTTGGTTCTTAGAGGGTGGTTAACACAAAACAGATCAGGACCAGGCTTCAGGAGCCCTTCACTCTGTGTGTGTATGTGTGTGTGTGTGTGTGTGTGTGTTGGGAGTGGGTGCAGGGGGAATGGTATGGAAAAGTGGCCTGCAGTCTCACACACACACATATGGCTCTCTTTCCAACCCTTGAGCAAAAGGCACAACAAGGGGCAGCCTCCAATTTCTACACCACAGAAACTTCTGGGCAAAGCGATCACCACTAAGAGGATTGACAAGGGAGAGAAGGTGGGAGAAAGGGAACTGGTTGACTCTCCTGTGGGCAGAAGCCCAGTCTTTACCCTGCTCTTTTTTTTTTTTATACGTTCAAGGCTGGTACTGTGAATCAGCAAGTGTAATTTTGAAAGCAAAGCCTTTCAGTTAGACTTTCTTGGAGCTGCTTTGCAAACCAGGAGTAGATTGGGCCTTGGTCCCATCATGGACTGCAGTGACCCATTTGGCAATAGCTGCCATTTGCCATGGGTTTCTGAACTGCTTTCATCTGAGAAGGGACATTTTGGAAGATGCCATTGCTGTTCCTTATTTATTCTTTCTGTAAGAGATCAAAACTTAGAGAGATCTTCACTGTCATTAGAATCAGATAAAGGAGAGGAAAGGGATTCAGAAGACGGCAAGGATAGACTGTGAAATTCGATTTATATTGATGCTTGTAAAACCTCACCGTTACTCAGGCTTTAGCACTGGAAGGATCATGAGAGAGTGCCTCCCCAGTGCTAGGTGGTTGGGATGACATGGGAACATGGTGTGGTCCTGGGAGTTGTGGGAGACTTCCCCCTGGAGGAGGTGACACCTGCCTTATAGTGGAGTTAGCTCTGGGAGGGTACTCCAGGCAGAAGGAGGGGACAGGGCTCATTGTCTGAGGTTGAGGATCATTTGAGGGAGGAATGCAATGTGGGGAACAGGGGGAGGGTGGCCTAGGATGCCAGCAGGGATCAGATCTCACAGGGCCTTCTGTGCCATGGCCAGGAGTTTGGACTTGACCTTGAGTATGAGTGTAGGAGGGTTTTACAAGGAAGAACAGAGGGTGGTAGAGAGATAGCTCAGTCGTTCCTTGCTTGTCAGGAGTAGGAGGTGGGTGCAGATGGTCTGGATGCACCTTCACAGGTTGTGGGATCAGCACCCATCTGGAGGTGGGAGGTGCTGAGCAAGCCTGTGCTGGTAAAACTGAGCTTTCTGGAATCAAGGAATGAAGCGGCCTCCAGAAAGTGTCTACAGAAAGTCCAGCCACCTAGTGACTTGCTTACTCACCCAGCTCCATCTGACTTTTTTTTTTTTTTTGGAGACAGAGTTTCACTTTGTTGCCCAGGCTAGAGTGAGTGCCGTGGTGTTAGCCTAGCTCACAGCAACCTCAAACTCCTGGGTTCAAGCAATCCTACTGCCTCAGCCTCCTGAGTAGCTGGGACTACAGGCATGTGCCACCATGCCCGGCTAATTTTTTCTATATATATTAGTTGTCCAATTAATTTCTTTCTATTTTTAGTAGAGACGGGGTCTCACTCTAGCTCAGGCTGGTTTCAAACTCCTGACCTTGAGCAATCCACCCGCCTCGGCCTCCCAGAGTGCTAGGATTACATCCATCTGGCTTTTGATCTCATTCATTTTTCAAATCCTCCAGGGTCCGGCGAGGACTGCAGGGTCATCAGTAAGGAAGCCAAGGACACACCTGATTGAAGGCAAAGGACACCTAGAATTCAGAACATCCTAACACCAGCTCGCCTTAGACGCTGGGGTTACAGTGGGATGAAGGGACCTGGCCTCTTACAGGCGTTGGCATTTCACATGGCCATGTCCCCCAGCTAGCTATGATCCTCCCCACTTCCCTCCCTCTTCCTTGCCATTTAGGCAGCTGGAACACTTGGTCTCTGTTCCAGTTACCATATGCTCTATCCTACGCACTCCTAGCAGCAGCACTTGGGGAATAGTAAACACTTGGAGACGGGCTTCGTCTTATAGGAACAACTGCAGACGTGTGGTAAATCTATCTACTGCTCCCTCTCAGGCCTCTCACTCTGGAGTAGCATGGATTAGTATGGCTAGCATATTCAAAAGGGAAGGGTATAAGAATTTCCCAAGAAATTTCTCCCTGGAGTCTCCTCACATTTTTGGAGGTGTGGCCTGGCAGGGGTCCTGGAATATTGCATCCAGGTTTCTTGAGCAAAGAGATCATATCTCTTAATTTTCCTGGATGACTAACTCCCGCTTCCAAAGCCAAAGCTGTCATGGGAGGCACTGTGCCCAAGTGTGATCAATCCCTGGGGATGTCAGGGCGAGCCGGTTTGACCAGGGCAGGTCTTTTATGTAATTCACTAGGTAGAGGTGCTTAAAAGGTTAAAGTGTACTGAGCAAGGTCCCTCCCTCACCCTGGGGAAGTTTCTAGGCAGGGCCTGAGGCCAGGACTAATCCCTGGGTCCTAGCCACAGACAGGCGTAGAAAAAGGGAGAAAGGTCACAGAACATGCTGGCAACCATTTGCAATGTGTCCTTTTCACCACCTCCCCACCTCCACCTTCCACCTTTTCCCAATTCCTACTTTACTCTTCTCTTTTTAGGAAACATCTTTACCCAACAGCCAAGTTACTATAATGACCTGGATGAAACCATGCCTACCATCCTTCAGGTACCAGCTTTCGCCCTGCCCAGGGGAGGGTGAGTTGGGAGGCAGACCCCTTCCTCCACGTGATGGTGTTCCTTGACTTCTGGAAGATCTGGGGGACATATTTATTCCCCACCCGCCTCTCTAGGGCCATCTCCCCAGACCACGGCCCTTCACATTTACCCTTTCCCCCTCTTGAACAGAACTGACATCTAAGGGCTCCCTGGCACTCACACAAAAAGAGTTTGGCTTCTGTTTTGTGTCAGTTGCCAACAGCCATATGCCTCTGAGGGTATTCCTCTAAGAGACCTGTGTTTCTCAAATAAGAGCTTTAAAGTTTTATAAAAGCATTTCATGAAATAATGTTCATTATAGAAAGTTTGGAAAATATTTAAAAACAGAAAGAGGAATATTACTCTTCCCCCTTAATCCCACCTCCAAGGGTTATCCACTGTTCACAGTGACTTTTAGAATAGTTACTTGCTGGCCTAAAGATAGCACTCTCCACCCAATACTTCCATATTTTACAGTGGGCTCTGTTTGCCCCCACTGTTCATTTGTCTTTTATTTTAATATAGTTCCCATAAATAGCTATCTATAGAGGTTCCAAAAATCTGTTATATATTGCTAAAGGTATGTCTTAAATGTTCATTATCAGACACGTGGTCAGCCCATCCAGTCAGAAAATACCTGCTGGATTCTGGGAGATTTACATACATGTTGTCTTTTCAGCTCTTTCTGCAATCCTGTAAGAAGGATGCTCCCATAATCCTCATCTTACACAGTTTACTCTGACCCCACTCTCTGAGAAGGTCATTATCTCACCTGGTATCCCAGGGACATAGGTACCAGTTCTGAAGACTCCAAGATAGTTTCCGTATTACCTAGTCTTGGCTGCAGGCAGGGGTCCCAGCCCTGGTTTATTAGGTTGTGAGAGAGTCCTTTTTGCCTTTCACAGGTCTTCAGCAATATTCTCCAGCACTGTGGTTTGCAAGGGGACGGGGCCAGTGCCACACCCCAGAAGCTCGAGGAGAGGGGCCGGTTGACCCCCAGTGACATGCCTCTCCTGGTGAGGTTGCCCTTCAGCCCAGCCTCTTGCAGCCCCTTTCCCCAGCTCAGTGAGTGGCTGTGTATTCCCATTACTCAGTCTTAGAGCACTTTCAGCAAGTTTGCAATTCTCTCTGGGAGCTTCATTGATGGAGTAGCAGGAAGAACAGGGAACTAGAATTCAGAGGACGGGAGTCTAGTCCTCACTTACTTCGCTCAGCAGGCCCATTCATGCATCATTCACTGAGCTCATCGTTCCTTTAGTAGAGTTATATCGAGGAGCCCCAGCACAGGGCAGGCCCTATGCTAGGCCTTGGGGGTAAAGCAGTAAGCAAAAGCAGACACAGCACCTGCTCTCATGGAACATAGAGTCTATGGGGACGACAGACAGAAGGCAGACATTTAAGGAGCCTGGACATGTGTCAGGTGCACTAAGCACTGGAGATAGAGCAGGAACAAGGCAGCCATGTGCTGCCCCCCTGGAGCTTGCACTCTCGTCTCAGCAGGGCACATGCCAGGTGCTTCAAGAACAAATCCTTTTACCCCTCTGAACCTCAGTTTCCTCATCCATAAAATAGAGATCCTAACAGCTGCCCAGCCTACTTTTCAGAGGTGTCAAGAGAATCAGGAAAGTGTGTGGGAAAGCACCCCGTGTTCTGTATATCCTCTTCAAAATTGGAGTAAAGTGTGGGCTTGGTATTCTCATCCTCACTGGGATGTTCTTTTCCTGCACAAGACCAGAGATGTCTTCAGATTTGGGGCTTGGTTTCCCTTCATCTTAGAAGAGAAACTCCTATTATCTTAGAACTAGAAGTAACTCTAGAGAGGTTGGGTGGAAGACCATAGAGCTACAGTAGCAGGACCTGAGGCTTAGAGAGGTTAGGTGACTTGCCCAGCTTTTGCTCCTGGGCACAGTGCTGGGCTTTGCTCAGGACCTCTAGTATTCTCTTCCTCCTGTGCCATATCCTGCCTGTTGGAGACCCCTACTTTGTCAACTTTGTCTAGACCCACTGCAGATCTGTATACAGGGACAGAGAAGAACAATGCGTTGTTTTCTTTTGGCAACAGGACTTAAAGGACATTGTTCTCTACCTTTGTGATACCTGCACTACACTTTGGGCCTTTCTGGATATCTTCCCTCTGGCTTGCCAGACCTTCCAGAAGCACGACTTTTGTTACAGGTACGGCAGTAGTTCCGGCTGTTGAAGTAGAGGTTCTGGTTCACATACTCATTTAAGAAATGCTTACTGGGTGCTTAGCGTATGTCAGTCCTTCCTCCAGCCCGGGGACACAGCAGTGAAGAAGACAGATGAGACGCCTGCTCGTGTGGAGCCAGCCTTTTAGAAGCACTCCCATTTTTGGCTAAGAACAGGACAGGAGGGGGAAAAACCGACAACACAACCAAGAAAAGGGTAGTTTCAGTTCTGCTTCATTTTGTTTCAAAGCTCCTATTATAGGCAGGCACAGGGAGTCAATAAGAAATGGTCTAGAGGGGCAGGAGCTGAGGAATAAATAAATGAATGAATGAATGAATGAATGGAAAAAAAATGAAACAAATGGTCTGAGGATTCCAGCACCTAGTCCAGGGTAGAACACATTCAAGGAAACAACAAGAGTGGGGCCAGACATATAGTAATAACATTCCTTGGGTGCCAGGCAGGTAACAGGGGGGAGGAGGGGATGGGTATATTCACACCTAATGGTTACCATGTGCACAGCCTGGGGGATGGACATGCTTGAAGCTCTGACTCGGGTGGGGCAAAGGCAATATAC
>VBSM01003230.1:3612286-3635371 GCA_008086735.1 Cheirogaleus medius | reverse complement strand
GGTCTCACTCTTGCTCAGGCTAGTCTCGAACTCCTGACCTCAAGCAATCTTCCCATCTCGGCCTCCCGGAGTGCTAGGATTACAGGCATGAGCCACCGCACCCAGCCTACATTTTTCTTCTTAATTGCAGAAAACTTTTCTCAGTGGGATCTTATGGTGATTCCCCAGCACAGATCAAAGCAGAGCTGCCGGGCACTGTGGCTCACACCAGTGACTCAGGAGGCTGAGGCAGGAGAATCTCTTGAGGCCAAGAGTTCAAGACCAGCCTGGGCAACATAGCAAGACCCCCTCTCTACAAAAAATAAAATTAGCAGGGCACACTGCAGTCCTGTAGTCCCAGCTACTTGGGAGGCTGAAGCAGGAGGAGCACTTGAGCCCAGGAGGCTGCAGTGAGCTATGATTGCACCCCTGCACTCCAGCCTGGGGGACAGAGCAAGAGACCTCATTCTAAAAACCAAACAAACAAAAAAGCAGAGCCTCCCTGACTAATGGAGGACTGGCGACCCCCAGGGCCTCAGCTCAGCCTCCCCTTTGGCCCCATGTGCAACCCTGGTACCCTCAAGGAAGCAAAGCTAGGCTGAAAAGCACTTAGGTATTTCCCAGCCTCCCAGGCCTGTCCCTATCCTGGCGGCCTCCTCGCACCCTGCTGAGTTACTCCTCCTTGAGTTTTTCTCTCCAGACCGAGCCTAATCTTTGACCTCACTTTCTCTCCAAACCGTCAGGCCCTTCACCATCCCTCAGGTGCTGAGAACCAAAGTGCCTGGAGAAGGGCAGGAGGAGGACTACGACGATGATGAGGAGGAGGCTGAAGATGAGGCCCCCAAGGTACCTCCTTGGCAGGGGCAGATGAAGGGGAGGGTGTGGTTCTGAGGGGTGAACGAGGAGCACTGCGCCCCCCTACCCGTCCACGCATCTGGCCATGAGTCATCACTGCCGGGGACAGGAGGGGTCCCTTCAAGCCCACGACGTCTGCTTGCAGAGCTGCTGGCTTAGAACTTCCCTCTGCTGCCCAGGGAACAAATTAGAGGCTGGGCCTTTGAGCTGCCAGGTTCATTAAGCCCAGGAGCCTGGGCACTGGGGAAGGGCAGCTGTCAACTGCCGTGCCCAGGCTGGCAACTCTTAAATTCAGAGAGCGGTTAGCGCCCAAGGGCCCTGGGAGGTCATCTAGATGAGTGGGTTTGAAAATTCTATTTTTTAGCAGCTGAACTTCTTCCCCAAATGAAATCTTAACTAAAACCTCGACATACAAAACAGTTGAAAGCGGTACTGTTCTGGTGAATGGGGCAGTAGCCTGGGACCCCTTGAGCCTCTCAAGCCCTCCCAGCAGGATGACAAATCCAGATATTTCCAGGTCCAGGTCACCATGAGTAGTGGGGCCTGGTGGGGACTGTGCTGAGTGGCAGGAGGCGCGCACCCTGCCCGAGGGCTCCCTGGTGCAAGCGCGGGCCTGAAGTTGCTGCAGATTTCCCTCCCCAGGCAAAGGGTCAGCCGAGATGTTTATGTAAAATCTACCAGTTTGCACATGTTACTAATTCCGCTTGTTTTGTTTGGGTTTGGTTGTTTTTTACAAAACCGCTGACCACCAAAGCCTGCCTGTGGTCCTTAGGTCACAGTGTTCTGTACTGGTCCAGGCTTCTTGCACTCTCGGCACGGAAGGCTGTCCTCGAGAGCGGGTGCTCCCACGGCGTGGGGCTAGTGGCACCAAAGCCAGGCCGAGACAAGTCCCCAGCTCCCGGCACAAGTTAGCCTCCAAGGCTCTCTTGGCTTTCAAGGCCCTGCGCGGCCTCTCGCAATGGCCATCCTGCCCCTCCCCCCACTTCCATGTCACTGTCACGCTCCAGCCATAGTCCATCCACCCTAGCAGCCCCAGGCACTCCAGCTGCCTCCTCCTCTTCCTCCTCGGGGATAAGGTGAGTGGGGGGCTCCTCGTGGAAACCTCATACCACAGCGAGCCCGCTCGGTTCCGGTGTCACTGTGCTGTACCACAGCGTCCCCCCTGCTGGAGACGTGAACGAGATTCTTTGGGGCAGGGCCTTACCCAGCAATTCCAGATTTTGTCTCCTCTCCCCTCCACAGCCCGACCATTTCGTGCAGGACCCTGCAGTGCTAAGGGAGAAGGCAGAAGCCAGGCGCATGGCCTTTCTCGCCAGGAAAGGGTGAGCATTCAAGGGCTGTTTCTGGCAGGGAGGGGACCCACGTGGGGAAGGTCCAGCCAACCCCCAGGGAAGCCCATACATAAACCCTAAGTGCTTCTTGTGTGTTACTTTAGCTATCATGAAAACCTCATTTTACAGATGAAAAAATACAAGCCCAGAGATGTTAAGTAACCTGCCAAAGGTCACATAGCTAGTAGGTGGTGGAGCAAAGATTGAGCCCAGATGGCTCAGCTCTGGGTCCACACTCGTAACCGTTACTTGACAAACATGGCAACGGATACTTGACCCAGTGTGGGAGCCTGGCATGTCCAGGGCTAGCTGGTGTCAGGCAGAGTGTAAAATGCAAGAGATATCAGACAGCTAGACACATGTCCTTCATGGCTGAGAGAGACATGGTAGGGACAGGGGCACTTGAGCTGGGTGGAAAAGGTGCAGAGGAGTTTGCGAAACGAGGACAGAAAGGCAAGAAAGTGCAGGTGTGGTCAGGGAGAGGGGTCTTTGGAGGGGAGCTGGGAGTGGGTAGCCAGAGAGTCCTCTAATCCAGCCCCTCATCTTCCCAGTGAGGAAACAGTCTAGAGGGCCCAGGATCTGCCAAGGGTAGAAGGCCATTCCCCCTTCCTGGCCCTGGGACTCATTCAGGGTCCACTACCTACTGGTGCCCAAGGCCTCACTACAAGGGAGGACATTTAGAGTTCATTCTGAAGGCAGTAGGGAGCCACAGAAGGTTGTTGAGCAGGGAGCAGAGCAACTCTGACTTTCCATCCATCCCAACCCCCTAAGCACAGAGCTTTGGACGAATCCCAGTAGTTGAGATGGTCTGAAAAGGTCCTAGGTCATGTCTGTGAGTGCACTTGGTCTTTGGAGACCACTGAGCCAGGCCCTGGGGTGTAGGACAGGAGTAATGTCTCATCTGTAGCATGTGGCCCTGGATGGAGAAGGGAGGGCACCCACCCAAGCTCTGTTCCCCTCCTGTGGGCTGCAGTCAGCCCACTAGTTGCTCCTGCCCCACAACATAGCAATGGACCGGTCGGGAACCAAGGTTCAGAGAAGAGAAAACACCAGGCTCGGGGCTGGCCAGAGCCCCACCTCCGCCCGGCTCCATTTCTCCTCCTGTCTGGTTTCGAACTCCTAACCTTGAGCTATCCACCCGCCTCGGCCTCCCAGAGTGCTAGGATTACAGGCGTGAGCCACCGCGCCCGGCCTCCTCCTGTCTGAAGTTGGGACACAGGTGACCTGCCCGAAGTTGTGTGTCCTCTCCCAGTGACCACCAAGGCAGGCTGTGGGTCCTTCCCATCAGAGCCTCTTCCGGTGACAGAATCTCCTGGGGATGGGTTGTTGCTCCCTCAGGTACCGGCATGACAGCTCGACGGCAGCGGCCGGCGGCCCCCGGGGCCATGGGCAGAGCCGTGAGACAACACAGGAACGCAGGAAGAAGGAAGCCAGCAAGGCAACGAGGGCCAACCACAACCGGAGAACCATGGCCGACCGCAAGAGGAGCAAAGGCATGATCCCGTCCTGAGGCCGCTGCACCAGGGCCAGCAGGGAGGCGCGGCACTGCCTTCCCACAGCCTGGGGCCTCCTCACTAGCTGTCCCCCTGCCCAGGCCCCAAGTTCAACTTGACCCCTCAGCAGCCTCAGCTTTGCAGCCCCTGAGAAGGCCGCCTTGTCGTCCACCAGCCAGCCACGAGCGCCTTCTGGAGAACACACAGTGCCTTATCCCACAGCGGAGCAACCGTGGGACCAGCGAGCAGGCACCTTCCCCCGGCCGAGCTGGCGGGGAGGGGATGGGGACAGAGCCCAAGGCAAGGCCCCAAACCTCGTGCAGCAAGACACCACTTCCCTTTCTCCCTGGACGGCAGGAAACCTGTATATTCAAACACAAAAAAGGCCTGCAAATAAAGTTTTTGACCCTTTCAAGCAATGATCCATGATGTGCCCGTCACCCACTCCCTCTGTGTCTCATTCTTCAGGGACAGCTGCCAGCTGGAGGACAAGAGGGCAGAATGGTCACTGTGCCCTTTTCATCGACCTTTCATGCTTGGCTCTCAGTGTAACCCCTCCCAGTGTGACTCTGCCTGGCTGTGGGGCCCTGAGAACATCGCCCCCTTCTCTGAGTCTCCAGTCCCTGCCTGTGGAATGAAGGGCTGGAGGGTGTGGGGCCCGTGGTCCTTTCCGAGCTCTCAGCCAAGTCTGACAGCTCCACCTAGGAGGTAGGTACTGTTTTCAGCTCCATAGTACAGATGGGTAAAGTGAGGCACTGAGGGCTGAGGGCACCTGCTCAGGCCACAGCTGGGAAGTAGCAGAGCAGGGTTGGACATTCAGTCTGATCTCTGGCCTTTATAGGGTCCTAGACCCCTTGGGGGTGGTGCTTTCTCCTCACAGGTGGCCCAAGGACATTTGGCGAGCGGCAGAGCCAGTACTAGAACACAGCACCTCAGGGTTGTGCATATACTCTGTTAAATACCCCCAAATCAAGAGTTGGATAGAAACCTTAAGAAACAAGTGAGCGTATCACAGCCAAGCCCTGTTGAAGAGAGTGGGACTTGGACCTCGTTCCTCAAAGCCCCCTCCCAGGCATGGCCAACCAGCTGCTGTGGCAGCGGCTGCCAGACCTCCTGGTTCCTGGGCCTCCCCGAATGTTGCCAGTTGGTGTTGGCCAGGCTGACCCCAGCCCAGCCTGGCCTGGAGTCCATCAGTGGAGCCAGGGCCCATGCCTGGCCGGACCTTGACAAATCACCGTGGATGCTCGTGCAATTTATTTGCACGTGCTCAGGATGCGAGTCTGAAGCAGAGGCAGACAGGCACTTGACGGGTCAGCCCCCACAAGTGAAAATCAATGGCCATCCTTCTGTCTCGCCGCTTCTTCTGGTGCATTTGAGATGCAGCGCAGATATGGGGGTGGCGTCCTCCCTTCTCGCTGCCAGATTAGCAGAGCTCAGCCCGGGGTTAGCCGTCCTGACAGGCAGCAGAAAGACTCTGTTTCCTCTTGCAAGCAGTCGCCAGTGACTGAGCTCAGTGGCAGGGCCATTTCTTTCCTCAGACCCAGCGTTTGTCCCTGGAGCGAGGGAAGGTGGGCTTCAGGGAGCTGTCAGGCTTCACTGGTCCTACCTATTACTGTTCGTACAGCCCCCTCCCCTCACTTGTCATCTGTGCCTCTCAACCACCTGGAGTGGGGTTCAGGCCTCACATGAACATCCTCTTTTAAAGGTTTTGAGAAGCCAGGCTGTTTCTCAGATTTTTCAGAATGTAGCGCCAGGTCAAACTCAGTCTCCCTTGAGGAACTACTACTTTCTCTTTTCAGATCTTGGGGGCACTCTTTAAGGGGTGCTTTGAAAACAGCTCAGGAGCCATCAAGGGGCTCATAGGCACACCTCTTCACCTCTCAGGGCCTCAGTTTTCCCATCTGTGAAGTTGGACCAGATGAAATGTTTCCACTGGGTGCCAGTTAAACCGGAGGAGACCCTCAGATCGGCAGCTGCAGAAGTGTTAGAAGCGAAGTGGGGTGGGGGCTCTGGCCCCTGCCTGCTCGTCATTGGGTCCCACCACCCGACTGCTGCTCCTGCCCAGGTATTTTCTAAGTGCCTTCTCTGGGCCCTGGCAGAGAACACGATTTCCCAGGAAACTTTGAAGACCTGTGTCTCTGAGTGGACTTAAAACTTGAATGTCTTTGTTCCTAGTCTGTGGGTGGCAATGCTGGTGGACTTGTGTGTTTGAACAGTGCCCCTGAGAGGTGGGGCACAGAGCCTAACATTGTTTATTAAAAGGAGCCAGGAGCCCATGGGGCGGGCAGGCCAGTAACTTGCCCAAAGCCCCTGGCAAGTTAGCAGCAGAGCCTGGAGGCACATCCTCTCTGAGCCGCCCCCTTAAAGGACCAGGTGCAGTCTGGAAGAGTGAATGATTGGTGAGAACCTGCATGTCCTGCCACTCCAGGAGCTTGGGTAAATATTAATAATACAGGGAGGGAAACAAAAAACAAACAAAATCCAACACACAAAGAAACACAGGGGAGTGTTGTGTAGCCCTTTAAAAAGATGTCAACAAAGACTGGGTAGCCACATGGGAAACTAAGTATTCAAGAATATTTTTTTCAAAGAGAATACATTTAAAAGCAAGAATACATGATGGTGTAGTGCACCATGATTGTGAAGTGTTTTAAAATTTTTTTTTGCACACAGACCAGGTTTGGAAGGGAGCGTGCATAAATGAAAGTGCTGGAGTGTGGGTGATCATGCTCAGGAGACCATGACGGTTTGTAATGAGAATAAAAGCACTTACTGAGCATTTACCATGGCCAGAGTTTGTGCTCGGCTCTTTCTTTGCATTCCCTTGTTTAATCCTCACAAGGTAGGTACAGATGAGAAAACCACTGTACAGGAAGGGTAGGCGACTTGCCTAAGATCACACAGCCAGTGACGGGTTGGGGAGGGCATGATTCAGTCCTGGGACTGTCTACTAACGCCCTGCTCTTAACCCCTAAGCCTGCCATTCCTTTCTCTCCCCCACCCCCACATCCTTGTCGCTGTTCTTACAACAAAAGAAGAAAATACAAGTGAAATAGTTGCAGTGCAAGAGGATGGGAAATCTCATTTCGTCGTGCCAGGCCGATGGGCCCCCAATGGCATGTGTATTGGACCGTTTGATATTGTCCCACAGATCTCAGATGATGCTCTGTTCCATTTTTTCCACTTTTTTCTGTTTTTTCTGTTTCCTTCTCTCTGTGTGTCCAGTCTGCTGACCCATTGCACGCTTCTTCACTTTTGTGTTCAGCCCCTCTCCAGGGGAAAAGGGAGAAAATTAGGGCAGTCTCAGCTCAGATGGTGACCGCAGACCTGAGAAGTGCTACAAAGGCCTGGGAGGGGACAAAGAGGGCAGGAGAGGAATGAGCCCCAAAGTTAGGGCCACAGGGCAGACCAGGCCGTGGCCCAGTCCTTGGCCCAGAGCAGCCGCTGTCAGTGTTTGCTGCCTGTTCTCGGGGCTCGGGGCGTGGGCAGTCAGCCAGGCTGGGAGGGTCCAAATAGGGGAGGACACGTGCATCTATTCACATATTCGCCAAAGACCTGCCGGGTGCCAGGCATGTGTGATAAAGGCCCAGCCTTGCCCTCCTGGAGGGACAGTGCAAGGACCATATGGTTATTAAATAAGACATTTTGGGAAAATGATGCATAATAGTTGTGCTGCATCCTAATAAGTGAAGAAATGAATAGGAAGGAAAATAGGCAAAATCAACAGGAAGGAGCCCAGAGCAAAGAGACTTTCCCCAAACAGAGGGTGGTGGCAGCGTCAGGCAGCAGCCGAAAGAGAGGTCAGCCAGGCCAGGCGATGGACTCCCTGGGCTGCACCAGGAAGTGGGTGGCAGCCGGCACAAGGAGAGGACAGGACAGTGGGTCCTTCTTGGAAGGAAGTTTGCATTGAAGGGGAGAAAGACGGGGCTCAGAGGTGAGGAGGGTGTTTATGGGATGCCTAGAAGGAGCCCAGGAGGTGCCAGGGTCCCCAGTGGAGGAAGGGAGGGCCACATGGAGGCCCCCAGGTCAGCCTGGCGTCTGCTTTTATCTAGATCTCTGGGTAGTGAGGCAGAAAGGCAGGGGCCTTGCCTGTGGCCCGAGGCTGCTGTTGCAATTCTGTAGTCTTTACCAAGGTAAAAAAAAAAATCGGTTCTGTCTAAAGGTTACCATCCCTAGCCCTGTGTGTGTATGGGATGGGGGTGGGGCATCCTTACAAGGAGCATGAAATTCCTACTTCACATCATACTGAAATTCTCTTCCAGCGATCAATAATCAACAAGAGAATTTTATACAAACTGGCAGGATTCAGAGAACCTTAAAGGGCATTTAGTCCAGATTTTCTCAACATACTCCCAAGCAGCCCCAGTCTTAGGCTTTGGAATTTCGGATACCTACTCCTCCCCTGGGAGTGGGGAGCTTCCTCCTGCTTAAGAATTCACTGGGCTTCTATGAGTCCCTCCCAGCCAGAGAGGTTTCCTCCGGCTTTGCTTGCTATGGTCTAAATGACAAAAATGACAAAAATGACAGGTACTTAATTCTAGTTTTCCAAATACGAAATTACGACACTGACTCTGCTTTTTCTAGCTGCAGGGGCCCACCCTCAGCACTCCGGCATGTCCCTGAAGAGCTCTGCCATCCCAAGGAGGTAATTATGGTTTTCTCCTCTTTAAAGTGGTTTTCCCTGAAAAGCCAGGCAGAAAAGGGGGCCCCAGGGGGACAAGCACCAATTATTCCTGTAAATTTAGGAATTTTCTTTGCAGATTTCACGCAGCTCCTCCCTCATCTCCCATCTCGTAGTCTGATCTGCTTACTCAGTGTTCGGTCACACACAGACTCCAGGCCTCGACATGCCCAGCCTTTCTGTGGTTAATTTGTTGACAAAGGTGGCCTGGGGTAGTAAAAAGAACACTGGATTAAAAGTCAGGAGGCCTTAGATTTCAACAAGCTGTGTGACCTTGGGCCAGTCCCTCGACCTCTCTGGGCCTCAGTTCCTTCTTTTGAGAAATAGGGATGATCATTGTCCCCTCCCCTCTTGCCTCATGGGCGTGGGTAATTGTGAGGGTCAGACAAGATCACAGCTGGGGGTGGGGGGGCGCTCTGAAAGCAGTGAGCCCCGCTCAAATGGGACATATGGAGACTCCTGTGGTTGGCAGCCCTGCCTACTCTGCGTTTGGGGCAGTTTCCACGTCTCCCCTCTTTAGCCACCATGCCAGAAACCTCTTTGCACAAGTCACCTGCCATTTCCATGGGGCACATTCCCACACATGGAATTCTGGGGTCCCAGGGACATGAGCAGTTTTAGAACTGCCTCCATCTGGGTTTTGGCTGGCAGTTCTCACTGACAGGACAGAACAGGGGACGGCTTGAACTCAGGTTTTTGCCCCCATGGGAAAGTTCTGTCATGAAACAGCCTCTCCTCAGGCCCCTGCCTCTAGGGGAGCCTGGGACTGTCTAGCTGAGACCCCTTTGGATAGGAGTTTGTTGAGAGGACAGTGGGGCTGCCCCCACCCTGTGACCAGCTCCCCAGATGCCACATGCCACAGCCAATGGGCAGATCCCAGCCTGCAGGGCCAGACAGCCTCCATCACAGGAGAACAGCATCAGATGAGAACCAACTTGATGGCCTGTCAAATGAGAGGTGGCCTGTCACCCCTGGAAAATCACACTCCCCTGCTCAGGAGGGGCCTGCAAGAAAGGTGTGGATTTGCAGCCCCCGGGCAGGAGGTGGCCCTCTCTCCGCCACAGGGTATTAACTCAGAGCAAGAAGCAGTAGCTGGGCCAGACCTTTTCCTTGGGGGACCTGGGTTTTCTGAATTGCTGGTGGCCTGTTTTTCCTTTCGCCATTCAGAGCAAGGGCTAGGCTCTGGGGTCAGAACTGAGCTAGGCTCAGCCACTCCTGAAGTCTGTGACTTTGAGCAAGGTGGCCTCATCTCTCCGAGCCACAGTTGTCTTATCTGTGAACTGGAGGTGTTGGCAGGGTGGCTGGGACAAGTGTGTACAGTTCTGGCCTGCCGTGTGACAGGCTAGTGGATTCGCAAGGCCTTGCTCACAGGGACCCGGCTGGAAGAGGGATGGCAGGTGCCTTCCGCCAAAGCTCCAGCTGGCCTTGCATGCGCCCCGCCTCTCGCTCTCTTGGCGTAGCTGTCCTGACACCTCCAGGGCCATCCTCCCAGAAGCCTTCGGGCCCTAGATGTCCTGGAGCACAGGAGCTGGATAGAGAAGATGACAGGCACGGCCCAGCCTGGTAAGTGTGCAGCGAGTACCCTGGGAGCCTAGAGGCGGTGTCCCGCCCAGTTTTGTGGGACTGGAAATGACCCCACTGAATCCTTAAAGCAAAGCTACTTGGTAGGTGTGGTTATAAGCCTCATTTAGAAGTTCAGGCACTCGCTCATGGCTGCAAAGTGGCAGAATTCAAACTCAGGTCTGCCAGCCTCCAAAGTTGGTACAATCAGCCTCTGGCTGTCCTTCCCTATGGTTTTGGCACTTGAACCGGGTGCCACAATACTCCACATGTAGTTAGCTCAGCATGGAAAAGAGGGCCTATCGCCTCCTTTGTTCCAAATACCATACTTCTGCTGATACAACTTATAATTTAAGTCATTGCATTGACAGAGGGGCAGGGGAAAGAGAAGAGAGTAGGAAGCGGAGAGGACACAGTTCCCCAATCTGCTCTGCTGTCGCCTCTCCTGCCTGGAGAGGGGGGATGCGCCTTGGAGGGCCCGTTGGAAGGAGGGGTGGCATTAGGAAGGCATCACATGGCATTGCAGCCCCAGGGCAGGAGGTGGCCCTCGCTGCTGGAGGCCTGTACAGGAGGGAGACGGGCTGCTCAGACATCAGGGACAGAGGGAAGCCGAGAAGGAGGACTCCGCCCTTGGCGAAAGGTGTGCGGAAGAGATAAGGGCTGCACGAGGGAGACACAGGGTGGCTGGGGTTTAAAATAGTGTTAGAGACGTGGAAAAACAAGATTGCCAAGGGACACAAAGGAGAACACGAGAAAGCGATCAGGCCTCAGAGGAACGGGAAGGATGTCGGGAACACAGTCTTACAGCCGCCAGGACAATGAGGGGGAGGCACTTGGCTGGTTCGGCTGCACAGTCAGTGCCAAAGCTCTCAGCCTGCATTTTGTGGATCAAATATGCTAATTAGACCCTGGTCCCTGAAGACTGTACAGGGAGCCCCATTAATGTACTCGCTGTAACAACATAACAAAATCGCCCCTAATAGACTTGTAATAAGCACATCACAAGGACTCTCTCGTGTATCTTCCCAACCACCCTGTGAGGTATTATTATCATTATTCCGTTTTTCATTTGAGGAAACTGAGGTTCAGAGAGGGTAAGCAACCTGCTCAAGGTTCTCCAGCCAGAGAGTAGCAGAGCTAGGATTGAAACTCAGGCTTGCACTGTTTCTGTAATCCATGCCTACACGCAAGATGACCGAGCAAAGGAAAGCACGGCAAGGACCCTATTTGGTAGGTTTGCAGAGTAAGGCTTGAAGTAGCCCGGGTCTCACATGTCAGGCTAAGGAATTTGAACTTGATCTTGTAGGCAGTGGGGAGCCATTGAAGGTATTATAGCAGGGGAGTTAGTCTGGCAGCCTTACAAGGGTTCAATGGAAAAGAAGGCTCCAGAACAGTTGGGACAGGTTCTGTGCAGGAGTTTCAAGGGCTGGAGATGGGCCGGGAGCAGCAGGAAGGGGGTCAGCACCTCTGTACACACAGACTGTAGACTGCGCGGCTCCCAGCCAACACTTTCTCTATATTCCATCATTGCCTTGTCCTTGGTGCCGGCTGGAGTCTGCCCTTGCCATTCGATTTATACATAAACCCAAGTGTATCCAGCCAAGGCCCCAAAGAAAAAGAAAAATGATTTTTACAGTATGGAGCAATAGACATGATCATAGCCAACTGTCTTGCCTTTGGACCTCTGCTCCACTCTCACTAGCTGTGTTACCCTGGGCAAGACACTCAACCTCTCTGAGCCTCATTTTCCACCTGTAAAAACAAGTGGAGAACAGTGCCCACCTCCGAATGAGGATCTAGTGACACAGAGCGCATTTGCAGCACCTGGCCCAGTCCGGGCCCTGGGCGGATGCCCGGAGAAGGCAGCTATTTCTGAGTGTGATCCGCGTGTGCCGGTTGCCTGCCCCAGTACACAGTGTTTGTCCTTCGCTATCAGTCAAGCAGCTGCCACAGCCTCCGTCTTACCCAAGAAATTTGTATTCCCTCCAACTTTGCACGTTGCTCAGACATTTTAAATTCATTGATTTCTGTCCTTTCCTCGGAAGACTTCAAACTCATTTATAGGACAGTCCTTGTTCCTTGTTTTTTCGAAGCGCTGAGTTACCAGGATGGAATCTATTTCTTTTTAATAACTTACAAAAGCAGTGACATGTTCTGTATGGTTCACACAAATAAGCAAAGAAAAACCAGCGATAATCCCACTGTGCAGAAATAATCACCGTTAGGATTTCAGTTCTTATCCTTCCAGCATTTTTTCTTAGAAAAAGGAATATACACAATGATTTTCTACAAAAAAAAAAAAAATGGGATCACACCACACATGCTATTATAACTGTTTATTCAGTTAATAAGACATTGTGAACAATTTTCCATTTCTCATCTACAGCATGGTTAATGGCTTATTTGTATTCTATTGTACCAGGCTTTCGTCAGACAATTCCCTGTTGTTGTACATTTAGGTTGTTTCTAATTATTTGCTATTAAACCACAATGAAGAGCCTCCTGGCTAAATATTAGTCCATGTTCATGATTATTTTCTCAGGATAAAATCATAGAAATAGGATTGCTAGGTTAAATTTTTTCACTGACGTTGTTGAATGGGTCTTCTCACCAGCAGGATTTGAGACAATCATTTCCCATATCTTGCTTGCACTAGGTATTATAATAATAATGAAAACTTTGGGAGTTTAAGAAGTAAAAGCATATCTGGGTTCTTTTTCTTTTGCAAATCTGTTATTGCAGAGCCTCGAGCAGCCATTGCAGGTAGAAAATGAATGGGCCTGAGAAAGATATAGAGGTGGTGAGGAGAGGGTGCGGTGGGTGCCCAGATTCCCTTCAGGGTGATGGAGGGGCTGGTGGCAGATCAGCCACAGTTGTCAGTCCTGTAAGGGATTGACCCCTCCCCATCTGCCCCTTCCCTGCCTTCCTAGGCTACAGCCTCCAGTGGATGATCAACAGGGGATATAAAGGACTGACGGTTCCCCCAGCTCAAGACGGCTCTGGAAGCATCCTATTTTCAGAACTCCCCAGGGTCAGCGGAGGTCTTTGTTGAGATTGCATATGCATTTAGCCTGACTTCTCCTGTCTGGTCCTGTTTCCTTACTTGGGTTTCAGGTATTCTCCCCAAGGACATTCCCTCTTTTTTTTTCTTTTAGAGACAGGGTCTCACCCTGCCCAGGCTGAAGTGCAGTGGTGTGATCATAGTTCACTGTAGCCTCAAATTCCTGGGTTCAAGTGATCCTCCTGCTTAGCCTCCTGAGTAGCTGGGACTATAGGCACACGCTACTATGCCCGGCTAATTTTTCTATTTTTAGTAGAGTCAGGGTCTCACTCTTACTCAGGCTGGTATCGAACTCCTGACCTCAAGGGATCCTCTTGCCTTGGCCTCCCAAAGTGCTGGGATTACAGGCGTGAGCCACCATGCCAAGCCCAGGGCATTCTTGATTCCTGCACACTAACCCCCAGCTCAGAGTCCACTTCCTAGGAAACCCAGCCTGTGACTAAGGAGCATCCTGTGTCCCCCCAGGACAAGCTCAAAGTGTGCTGGCTGTACAAGCCTGGAATGTTCTGATGGCTGGGCCTGCCTTCTTACTTTGCGCTGCCAGGAAAACCCAGAGCTGAAATGGTTTGAGCCTTGGCAGGCAGCCTTGGAGTGCCAGAAGCTTCCAGGATAGCCTCTAGCTGGGTTATTTAAGCCATCAGCTGGGTGGAGATTTACCAAAGGGAGTTTAGTTACTCCCCTTGACACCCCTCCCAGATGACAACATCCCCAGAACTAACAAGAATCATACCTGCCATTGTGCAATATCACGAGGGTTATTTTACAGATAAGGAAACTGGCTCAAAGAGGGTAAATAACCTGTCTGAGTTTACACAGCCAGTGAGTGGTGGGGCTTGAAGTCTAACGCTATTTACACTTCACTAGAGCTATTCAATGGGACTAATAATATGACCTCATGAACTATTGTTCAAACCAAATGACCCATAAAGTGCAACGCGCTTAGTACAATGCCTGGTTCGTAGTAAGCGGAAATCCAAACTCTATTAACATGGTCTGTAAGACACACTGTATCCGACCTTTTCTGACACTCTCTCATTTCCTTCAGTTCCTACCTCCAGGGCCTTTGCACGTGCTTTTCTCTTTGCCCAAAATGCTCTCACTTTACCTGGCTGAGATTTCCATTCGGATCTCAGCTCAAACGTCATTTCCATGGAGTTGTTAACTAAAAAAAAAAATTAATGAGGTTTATACTTTGGAAAAAGGAATGCAACCTGTCATGGCTGAGAACTCAGTTTTAAGGTGTTTCTGGGGTCCTCTTGGCCAAGAGGGGTCCATTCAGTTAGCAGAGAGCTTAAGATTTTATTTTTAGTTCACAAAGTCTTTTCTGACTACCTGCTTGAGCATCTAACGTTGCTCTTCAAACCAAGTCACTCCTTGTAAATTACCTCACTTTATTTTCTTCATAGCCCTAGCATAGCTGAAGTTCTTATTTATTTTTCTATTTACTGTCTGTCTCCCCGGGTAGAATGTAAGCTCCAAAAAGGCAGGGATCTTTCCTGCTCGCCACTGTGTGCCCAGGGTCTACTATAGTGCCGGGCAGAGTAGGGACTCCACAAAGATGTATTGGTTCAGTGGATGGATGGATGAATAATTTATACAAATTTGGAGAGGTATTTTTGAACACAAGAGAGCAGCTAGGGGAATAAGACATTAGCTCAAATAATTTTAGCCAAGAGAGTGATCCTGCTTGCTCAGACTTATACCAGATGCCAGTTTCTCAGGAGAGAATTGCAAGAGACCTTCTGGAACTCGCTTTATGAGGTGCCCAAGCATTTAGCTTTTCCTGACACCTGTGCTGGGAGAGCAGGTAGGGAGTCCTTAGGGGCTCTCAACTCCAGGAAATGCCTCAGGCTAAGCTTGGGAGGGAGGAGAACTTTTTTCTAGTAATAAACAGCTTCTTGGTGCCAGTCTGAGGAGGGTGCTAATCGTCACTTTCCCCACCTGCATGGCAGACCCAGTGCTCATTTGGCAGTGCCACCCAAGGACAAGTCCTTGGGATCTCAGGAAGAGCCCTGGGCCACCAGCTTCCAAGCAGCAGCCAGCTTCCAGGCCTGGAGCCAGGGCTGGAGGTTCTTTGTGTTCACTCTCTCCTCCTCTATTTTTATTCATTCATTCATTCATTTATGAGACAGAGTCTCACTAAGTTGCCCAGACTGGTCTTGAACTCTCAGCCTCAAGCAATCCTCCCACTTCATCCTCCCGAGTGGCTGGGACTACAGGCACACGCCACCATGCCCAGCTCCCCATTTTAATTTATTTACCCCACCTTATAAAAATAATACATTCTTGGTGCAGAAAACATAGAAATCAGAGAAAAATACAATGAAAAAAAAAAATGAGTCTCCCAATGTTAACCGCTGTTAACAATCTGGTGTGAGCATTTCTAATTTTTTTCTCTTATCCATGTTTACCAAAAAAAAAGTATTATGCTGTATATGATTTTGTGACCAGCTTTTTTTATTTAGCTTTATATTTTCACTTGTGTGAGCATTCACCTTAACCAATTTTTACTTAATTGCTTTCTCTTTATAAAACGTTTTTGGATTAGAAGATCAATATCTGCTTGTTGTAAGAAAAAAAGTAAATCTACCTTTCAGAAATAACCACTGTGAACAGTTTAGTGCACATCCCATGGGATTTTGTGTATGCAAATATCAAAGTGTATGTGTTTACATAAATGAGATCGAACTAAACAACTAAACATACCATTTTGTAGCTTGATTTTTTCTATTTTATCTTTCTTTAGTATTACACACTGAATCACCTTCAGTTTTTTTAAAGTCTACATAGATTTCTATGGTATGAATCTACTCGTTTAGTTAGCTACTTCCTTTTGGAAGGACTTTTTTTCTTCTTTTAATTCCAAACAATGCTCCAATGACTCTGTGTGTGTGTGTATGTGTGTGTGCGCGTGTGCATGTGATTCTGGGGATAATTTTCTAAAAGTAGAATTTCAGAGACAAAAGAAATGAACATTTAAAGTAGATATTAGCCTGAGCAAGAGCGAGACCCTGTCTCTACCCAAAATAGAAAAAATTAGCCAGTCGTGGTGACATGCGACTGTAGTTCCAGCTACTCAGGAGGCTGGGGCAGGAGGATCGCTTAAGCCTGGGAGTTTGAGGTTGCCATGAGCTACAGTGATGCCACTGCACTCCCTCAGGGTGACAGAGTGAGACCCTGTCTCAAAAAAAAAAAAAAAGATGTTGCCAAAGTGTCAAGTGTCCTCCAAAACTATTGTTCTAACGCCCATGGGCAGTGTCTGCTCTATCACCAAAAAAAAAACAAAAAACTGCTGTTGCTAATATTTTTCACCTTTGTGGCTCTAATGGGCAAAAAATGGCATTTCATTTTGTGTTTCTTTATTAGTGAAACTGGGCATCTTTTCATTGTTTGTGGCCATTTGTGTTTCTTAAATGCCTATTTATGTCATTTGCCCTAGCTTCTGTTGAGTTATTCATCCTTTTCTTGCTGATTTGGAAGACTGCTTTATGTTAATAAGGTTGGTGCTATGGTCTGAATGTTTGTGTCTCCCCAAAATTCATATGTTGAAACCTAACCCCCAAGGTGGGGCCTTTGAGAGGTGATTAGGTCATGAAGGCAGAGCCCTCCTGAATGGGAGCAGGGCCTTTGTAACAGAGGCCTAAGGGAGCTCGTTCCCCTTTTTCTACCATATGAGGACATAGCAAGAAGGTGCCATCCATGAACCAGGAAATGGGTCCTCAACAGACACTGAATCTGCCAGTGCCTTGATCTTGGACTTCCCAGCCTCCAAAACAGTCAGAAATAAATTTCTGTTGTTTATAAACCACCCAGTTCATGGTATTTTGTTATAGCAACCCAAAGAGTTGGTACTTTGCTATATTTGTTGGATATTTTCTCCTACTTAAAACATGGTTTAAATGGCTGCATATTTGGGATAACAGCGTATGTCATATTTCACCTCAACACTGTGCAGAACGTCTCTTGTGGATATGCACTTTTTTTCTTTTAAGGAAAATTTGCCAGAAGTGGGATTGTTTGGGTTAAAGGCATGCACATTAAGGTTCTTAATGCATCTGTACAAAATATCCTCTAGGAAGATGGTACTACCTCGCACACTCCTGCCAGCAGTATATAAATGCCATTTGTTCATGTTGTCATCGAGGTTAGATAATATTTTTTAGCTTGGCAACTTGATAGATGTATTAGTTTCCTAGGGCTACCATAATGGATTACCGCAAACTGGGTGGCTGAAAACAACAGAAATTTATTCTCTCGCGGTTCTGGAGGCTAGATGTCCAAAATCAAGCTTTCAGCAAGACCATGCTCCCTCTCTGAAGTCTCCAGGGAAGAATCCTTCCTTGTCTCTTTCCTTGCTTTCGGTGGTTGCTGACAATCTTTGGTATTTGTTGGCCCATGACAGCATAACTCCAATCTCTGTCTCTATCTTTACAAGGCCTTCATCCTTGCGTGTCCTTACATGGCTTTCTGATTTATTTTTTTTAGAGACAGGGCCTCGCTCAGTCACCCAGGCTGGAGTACAGTGACATGATCATAGCTCATTGCAACCCCCAACTCCTGGGCTCAAGGGATCCTTCTGAGTAGCTGGGACTACAGGTGTGCACCACCATGCCCAGCTAATTTTTTAATTTTTTGTAGAGACAAGGTCTTGCTATGTTGCCCAGGCTGCATGACCTTCTTATATGGACACTAGTTATTGGATTTGGGGCCTACTCCAATAATATGACCTCATCTTTAACTAATTACATCTGCAAAGACCCTATTTCCAAATAAGGTCACATTTTGAGGTTCTAGGTGGACATGAATTTTGGAGGGACACCATTCAATTCAGTACAGTAGCTAAAACTAGGTTTACTATTATTTTAATAGCTTTTATTGAATCACACACACACACACACACACACACACAACTACAACAGCCCGGAAATGCTGATAACCAACAGGGCATCTTAGCCGCAGACTAGCTTATGGATACGCTTGCTGGTTGGGCTGAGTCTGGGAATGTGCCCCACCTGAGGCAGGTGATCAAATGAGCACGTTCTGCCCCTGCGCCCTGAGCTTGTCATCACACACTGTAGAATAACTGTGTGAGAATGTTCTCTGATTTATTGTTTACCAGCACACTGCCCTCAAATCTTTGGGGAAAATGTTGTGTAAGTGGCAACCTTCAATCCCCAGAGTCAATCTTTACATGATGCGGAAATCATTCTTTAAGAGTCTTAGAATAGCCTCTACTTTGGTTCAGGTCTTGATTTGACCCCCAGACCTTTACCATCTCTGGCAGGTCATAATTTTTCTAGGCCTTGACTTCATCTTCATGAAGATATGCCTCAGGTAGATCAAACGGGACAATTCCTAGGGTCTCTCCTATCTTTGAATGGGTTTCCTGACCTGAATGTTCCCCCATCAGAGAAGATTCTGGATGATCCAGCTCTGGTTAAATTTTATCAGGCTACAGGCAAAAGATGGCAAGTGGGTGAGTCACCTACCCAGGCCAGGAAGCTCCCCAACCATAAAGCAGGACTGTTCTATGCCTGCTCAGCACTTCCTAGCTCTTCTCTCCTTTTCCCAGCCAGGCTGCGGTTTCTGAGGTCTCTTGTGGCCATTAGCACTAACCAGGAGCCTGGCATCAGCCTCCTGGTCTCTGCTGTCACTCCCACCCACTTTCCAATCTTATTGCCCCACAGCCCACTGGAGTGAGATTTTTATAACATAAGACAAAGCTTGTTGCTCCCCTGCTAAAGAAATTTTCAGTATCTATTCACTATAATTTTGGTGAAATCCTGATTATTCACTGTGCCTCACCAGGTCCTGAATAATCCGGTCCCCTCTGTCACCTTCAGGTCTCAGCACTTCTGTGGCTTGCCTCCACCTCTCGTGGTTATTCCCTTTCCTTGCACTGTTCCCAAGTCCTGGCCCAGCCCCTAATCACACAGGATGGCACTTACAGTATCTCCCCCACAGCAGTTCAAGTCCCACGTGCTATTTTACCAGCAAGTGCCCTGCTAGAACAATGCCTCAACCACAGTGGCCACCCAAATGTTTGTTGAATGAATGACCAGACTACGACGCTCCTCAAACTCTTTTTCACATTCCTATTGCGCCAGCCTTCCAGCAGAATCATCTGGTTTTTCTGGGTCCTTAGCATCCATGTCTCTCTGCCAGCAGTTTCTTCCACGTGCCAGGATCTGTGACTGTGCTAACTGCGTTACGACTCCTTTAATACTCACAAATACCCCATGCAGTAGGGATACTTCTATTGTCCCCATTTTACAGATAAGCAAACTGAAGTTCAGCAAGGTCAAGTGCCTTGCCCTTGGTCCACATACCTAGAACTGCAGAGTCAGGATTCAAACCTACCAAGTAAGCACCTTATAAACCAAACTCATCAGAGTGGAGCTCTGGCAGGAGAGAGATGGCAGCTTACCAAAAAACACTAAGGCAGAATAGAGACTAGACCCTGGGATGGGGAGTTGCTCTAGACACCCAAGCCAAGGTTTTTCCCCCAGCTGAGACCACAGTGCTTCCCCATGGCCAAGTCAGTTAGCTCTCCTCTGTGTGATTTAAGAATGGAATTGTTGGCTTAGAAGCCAAAGTTGAAGGTAACATCTCCAACTCTGGCTCATATTTTGAAAACCAGAATTCTTTGGAAGTTAATGGAAAACTCAAAATAGCACAGTCTGCCCTTCAGGTGTTTGCAGAGGGCTTTGAAGTGGTCTCAAATAACTGACAATGAAGATCAGGTAGTTAACAAAGCATGCAATGCAGAAGCAGGTCTCAAGGACAATTTACATTTATTTGCTGATGACTCTGAATAAACATACTTCAAACACAGCAGAAGTTAAAGAGTCTATTTGTTAGGTGAAGCCACTTCTTGCCAACAGCTAAAGGTGGTCCGTGCAAAGTAACTTGAACATCATCTTCAAGCTGAGGCCCTCGCACTGGGCAAACAGCTGGTGGGTCCTTCTGGTCCTTCTGGCCTGGATGGGGGCCTCCGAGGAACTACTCTTTGTTCTCATACTTGTGCTTGATGTGTTTCCACAGCTTCTGCATTTTAAAGACAAGAGCCACAAACTTTGACCTTCGCCTCTCACATTTTACAATGACTTCCACTGCCCTGGTCTCTGAAATTAAGCATGAGAGAACACGTGCCAAGTCCTGATTAAAAACATACAGTTGTGGTTGGCAAGCTGGAAGCAATGCTAGGCTAGGCACACAACTCTTAACATTTATAAAATACTCTGATACTCTCAATCACCATGTGAAGTAAGTAGGAAGGGATGATGGTTAATTTTACAGGAAATTGAGGGAACTGCCTAAAAGCACATAATTATTTTTTATTATAAGTTATAATTGTTTACTTATTTTTTTATTTAATTAAAAAATTATATTTCCCAGATGAGGTTCTGGGGCCCTAAGAGAGAGGGTCCCCAGAAGTCGCCCCCAAAAAGCACATAATTATTAAGGAACAGAGCCTGGAAGATGTCTCAGTTCTTCGACTCCCAGGTTATTCAAGAGGTACTAAGTGCACAGGCCCCAAATATTTCACACTGAGATATTTTTTATTTCCTTGGACTTAAATTGGTTTGGAATTCTCATTCCTAAAAGCACAGGCAAATGAGTGAGTTATGACAACAGACTTAGATGCCTTTCCAGGTCAGTGGGAATGGCCAGTGGAGCCCCTTGCAAGAGATGGGGCAGTGACACCACTTTCATATAGGCAGGAAATTTCCCTGGCCACAGGCAGTACAGAATTAGTGGAGAGAGCCTTCCTTGGGTGTAGAGTCAGACAGCCTCAAGTTAAAACCATAAGCGAGTGGTGGAATAGGGCTGTCTGTATAAGGCATTTCCCAGTATGGCCACAATTTAATGATATAAAGCATAAACAGTATCTAGCACAGTGCCTGAGACACAGTCTAAAATCTGTTGCTATTCCCTACCTTATGCTTCCACTTTCTCCTGAGGAAAGTAACAAATGTTATTTTTCAGTAGTACCACTTACCAGGCACCGAGGCACCTTGCCTGTATCTCATAATCCTCACAATTACTCCCTCAGGTTACTACTGTTATCTTCATTTCACAGAACAAACTGAAGCTCAGAAGTTAAGAAACTTGCCCAATTTAATGCCAGTTATTAACTGACAAGGTCCAGTATTCCCATCCAAGGCTCTCTGATTTCACAGTACCACTCGTAACCATCAATATCTAGCTGCTTGCTCGAGAAGCCCTGGGAACCGGAAGCGCCGTCTGAAAAGGTCAGCCAGGGTGTCTAAGGTCTTTTTCAGGTCCGTTGCCTGCTCACATCTGCCCCTGAAACCCTCAGACAGGCGTCTGGGTTCCTGCCCTGATTTGCCAGTGACTTCCTGGCGGTGTGGCCCTAGTAAGTCCTTTGCTCTCGTTAGGCTTTAGTTTTCGCTTCGAAAATGGACAAGTGGTAAGTCGGGTGAGACATATCAATACTTACACCCCCTGCAAAGTAGGACCTATTGACCCCGTTTAACGTTTTAGGAGTCACACCGGGCCGAGAGAACAGACGGCAGTCTGGAGACAAAAGGCGCCCACGGTTTACCTGCTTCCTGGTAAAGGTAGACTGAGTCCCGTCCCACCTCCACTCCCACTGTCACCCCTCAGGCGGGCCCAAGGTCAGGGGTTGCCCAGGCCCTCACCCCCTCGTTGATGTGCTCGTAGATCGCATCCGCCCCTTGATCGAAGGCACGCTCGAAGAACAGGGCGCCTACGGCGATGGTGAGGGCGAAGGTAGACGTCCTGCGGAACAGCAGGGAGTACAACTTTGCAGTAAACGTCGGGCCTGCCATGTTTCTTCACTGCCGAACCCGCGCCACCGCGCCTGCGCCGAGGCCGACCGCGCTCTCCAAAGGCCCCCACCGGGCAACGCTTTATGGGATTTGTAGTTCCTCTGAATCTCAGCCCTCGTCGTTTTGAAAGGCGGAGGTAACTGCTGGCTTGTGCAGGAGAAAAAAAACTCATGAGATTCATATCAGGACATATAGATAATTTTATAAGTTTTATTACTTAATATTTCTTCACAATCTTTTCTGGCTGTTTGACTATTTCAAACTACAACTCCCAGAAGCCCTCGCGCCCCTCCACATCTCCCTGCCCTATCTCAGCTTGGATTCCTAAAGCTTTCTGGGAAGGGAAGAGGGAACTGACACCAAAAGAAGAACTACGAATCCCAGCAAGCAGTGCGCGATACGCGGGGGGTGGCGGAGGAGGAGCCCGGAGCCATCCAGCCTCGCGGAGCCAGGTATCTTCTTTGGCCGGACGTCCAGAGGCGAGTCTAGTTTCTTCCCCCCACCACGGGAAGACTTGGGCTCTTCCTTCTAAGTCCATGCGCCCGTGGCGGGACGCACCATTTCTTGGGGTAGGGAGTAGATAGAGGGGATCTGGGCTCCCCGACCCTGGCTGGTCTCTCCGCCTTGTCTCCTCTGCCATCCTCAGGTCCAGGTCAAGAGTTGGGGCCTGTGGCAAAAAGGTGGCCTCAGGGGAAGGGACGGTTCTGCCTGCGCTTCCTGTTCCTTTCACCTTTGGGCTTTGCAGCCGAGAACCCTGGCCTGAAAGGCGGGACACCTATACTACTCATTCCTTATTAGGAATAGAAATAGCAAGGGCTGTGGAGTACCAGGGACATTCAACAAATGTTTTCTGAGCGCCTCTCTGGGCACTGCGCTGAGAGCCCAGCGGTGAACAAGTCCCTGCTCTCGTGGAGCGCTCAATCTACTGTGTGTGGGCTATGGGGAGGTGCAGTACCACAAACAGTGCTTTGAAAAACCGAAGACAGGTTGATTGGGGAGGCGGGGGTGGTGCTATTGTAGCCTGGGTGGCTGCTCCGAGGCTGACACTTTACCAGAGACCTGAATGAACAGTCGCGGGTCAAACTGGACAACCTTGGTGCAAAGGCCTTGAGGTGGCCGCAGTCCTGGGATATTTGAGGGAAAGAAGTAGAGTGGATTACGAATAGTTGACTCTCCGTTAGCTCAGGTCTGGCCTCGAGACCTATAGCAAAGAGTCTTATTTTTTCTAACTGCACTAGGAAGCCACTTAAGAGTTTTAAGCAGGCCGGGCGCGGTGGCTCACGCCTGTAATCCTAGCACTCTGGGAGGC
>VBSM01003230.1:3596677-3612186 GCA_008086735.1 Cheirogaleus medius | reverse complement strand
AAAAAAAAAGAGTTTTAAGCAGAGATGTGACAAGATCTAATTTACATTTTAGTGTCATCATTCTAGCTGTTCTCTGGAGAATGGACTGAAGAGGGGAAGTGACTATGGTGGATCAGTTGAGGGTGGATGGGAATTTAGATTAGGGTGTGGATTAGTGATCAGATTTGAGATGTATTTTGGGAGACAGGGCAGACAGAACCAGCTTCGTAGATGCAGGTAGGGCGTGCGGAAGGACATCTAAGTTTTGACTACAACAACTTAAAATCAACAGGAATGATCCTAAATTACTATTATTATTTTAGTAGAGATGAGGTTCTCACTGTTGCTCAGGCTGGTCTTGAACTCCTGAGCTCAAGCTATCCTCCCACCTCATCCTCCCAAATTGCTAGGATTACAGGCGTGAGCCACCGTGCCCAGCCTTGATCCTAATTTCTGTTTGGGCCACATTCAGTTTGAGCTGCCCCTTAGATATCAAGTGGAGATGATATCCCAAGGCAAATGAGGATGTGGGTCTGAGATAAGAGTCATCAGGATAGAGGTGGCATTCGAAACCAGGGACTGGATTCCAGGCCTGGCTCTGCCTCTGACACTGTGACCTTGATCAGGCTCCCACCCTCTGGGTCATATTAAAATATTCATCTGTAAAGAGTAACAATAATGTCTGATTAGGGGACTAGAAGGAAAAATGTGAAATGCTCTACATCCATTATGAGTTATGCCTTACTGTGGTCATTTCCTATTGCAAAGCATCCTGGTAGCCCCTTGGGGCAGGAAGTTGTGAGGCTTCAGGGAAAGACTGCTTAGGTTTTGCTAATTGTCCCCAACAAGTCTGGCTGATGGGAAGTTCAGGCAGGGGGAATCATTTTAGGTGGATGAGTAGGGAAGACCACAGGTGTGGCTTGTTTTATTTGTTTTTTTTTTTTTTATCTTTTAATTCTCATTTTGGGCTTGGCAACGTGGCTCACGCCTGTAATCCTAGCACTGCAGAAGGATCACTTGAGGCGAGGAGTTTGGAGACCAGCCTGAGCACAAGCAAGACCCATCTCTACAAAAAAAATAGAAAAATTAGCCGGGCATGGTGGCAGGAGCCTGTAGTCCCAGCTACTTGGGAGGCTATGACAGGAGGATGGCTTGAGCCCAGGAGTTTGAGGTTGCAGTGAGCTGTGATGACGCCACTGCACTCTAGCCCAGGCAACATAGTAAAACCCTGTCTCAAAAAAAAAAGTCTCATTTTGGAGTAACAATTTTAAAAACCTAATTTTCTTTAAACCATCGATTTCAACGTAGAAATTGTTATTCTATACATAATCTAGGAAAATAAGAAAAATGACCTTAACTTTTCCTTGATTAATGTTTGAACTCAAGTTGAACAGACTAAATTCCTTTAAACACTCAGCCCTATGTACAGTTTAATTATGATCTCTTACATATTTTAATTCCATTTATAAATTTAATATATTTGATTTTCTTTTTAAGTACTTCAGATGCATAACCTAACAAGCATAATTTCCTCAGAATACCTAAACAGTTACTAGAAAATCAATTAAACTTATAAACATAATTTCAAGTCTTTATAAACAATTGCTTTTACAGACTTAGTCAAATTCTCTTATGTCAGTGGCTCTTAGTCCGGGGACCTCAAAACAAAACAAAACAAAACAGGCTCCATCTCTGACATGAAATCGGAATATGAGGGGCACCCCATAACTTTCACAGCACCACCATGCCCAGTTCATTTTTTAATTTTTTGTAGAGACATGGTCTCACTGTGTTGCCCAGGCTGGTCTTGAACTCCTGGCCTCAAACGATCCTCCCACGTAAGCCTCCCAAAGGGCTGGGATTACAAGTGTGAGCTACTGTGCCTGGCCTAACTATATATTTTAACTTTTATATTTTAAATTGGAATCACAATGCTTATCTATCAGATACTCGCCATATCAAATTCTTTGAATGTTACAGATGCTTTTAAATATAATGCCAAGTATACACTGATTATGACTAAACTTAGGACAGGAGCATTAATACAGTGAGTTTGATTTACTCTTCCACCTCTGTTTTCAATTCTAAACTTTCCTGGAGTGTGGCAGGACACTTATCCAGTAAGAAACAGTTTAATCTCCTCTAATAAATTGTGCGTGGCATCAAGTTGGGGTTCCCATTTCAGCGAGCTGAGGTTATTCATAATTGGACTGATTTAGACTGAAACATTAATCCAGGGAGCTGTGTCTACCTGGAATGACTGTCACCAGCGGAGGCTGCCTTTGGGATTCAGGAGGAAGTTCATTTCTTCCAGGTTTTTGTTTCCACAACCTTTTTGGCACCAGGGATGGGTTTCATGGAAAGCAATTTTTCCACGGGTGGTGGGGTAGGGGGAGGTGGAGGAGGAGAGGGGAGGCGGAGCTCCAGCAATGTACAAGCAATGGGAAGTGGCTATAAATTCGGATGTAGCTTCGGCTCCTGGTCTCGCTCACCTCCTGCTGTGTGGCCTGCTTCCTAACAGGCCATGGGTCAGTACCAGTCTGGGGCCTGGGGTTTGGGGACTGTAATCTTATGGGGTACTTACTAGGGAGTACTAGAATTGCTGGTTAAAATGCAGATTTCTGAGTCCCCCTCCAGATCTGCTAAGTCAGGATTTCTGGGGACCTGACTCAGGAAACCTCATTTTTAATAAGGTTCCCACTTGGGAGCCGTGGACAACTTTGAGCAGGGGTGACTTAAGGAGAGTTAATCCTGATGCTGCCCAGGATGTGGTGAACTGAGGAGGCCATGTCCAGATGTGAGGAGTTGAGATCTGGCTTGGGCAGCAGGGACAGTAGAGACAGAGGGTCAGATGGCATTTGGAGTCCACACTGGGGACAGAAGAAGGGGGGAGGCAGAGGCAGTTCTGAGTCCAAGTATCTGGTTCAGGAAACTCATTCAGAATATTTTTACCTTTCCTATTTGGAAACTCTGGCCTCCTGGGACCTGTAACTATCTGATGAGAACTGTGTCTCCAGCCTGCAGTCCCCGGAGCCCAGACTTGGGCTCAGCCGACCTTCACTGGGCCTTGGGCTGTGCCAAGCCAGGTCTGATTGGAATCAGGGTTTGCCTCATCAGTCTTAGTCAGGGGCCGAGGGAAATGTCTGCTTTGTCCCTTTGAGCCACCACCCCGAGCTGGTTCATCCGGGTGAACCAAGTCCCTGCAGCCCTCCATGGCAGCCTCCTGAGGGAGAAGAAATAGAATTCATCCCTGCCTGACAAATTTCCCACTTTTTTGAAGGGAATTTTTGGGGGAAAATTTTAAAAGTAATACATGATAAATATATTACTTACAAAAACAGAAAAACACAAAATGAAAAGAAATCTGTACATAGTCCTATTATCCAGACATGACTATAGTAAATATCCTATGTCTGCTCTAGTCCTTGTGTGTGTGTGTGTGTGTGTGTGGGTGTGTGTAGAGGGGAGAACTCCTTTGCCTTAAAAAAGTGGTATCATATTGTTTATGCTATTGTGATAATGAGCTGTTTTCCCTTTTCTTTTTTTCCTTTTTTTTTTTGAGACAGAGTCTCACTTTGTTGCCCAGGCTAGAGTGCCGTGGCGTCAGCCTAGCTCACAGCAACCTCAAACTCCTGGGCTCAAGCGATCCTTCTGCCTCAGCCTCCCGAGTAGCTGGGACTACAGGCATGCGCCACCATGCCCGGCTCATTTTTTCTATATATTTTTAGTTGGCCAATTAATTTCTTTCTATTTTTAGTAGAGACGGGGTCTCGCTCTTACTCAGGCTGGTCTCGAACTCCTGACCTCAAGCAAGGCTCCCACCTTGGCCTCCCAAAGTGCTAAGATTACAGGCATGAGCCACCATGTCGGCATGTATTATTATTTCTGCCTAACAGATTTCCCCCAAACTTTCATTATCTCATTATTTTCTCATACTGTTTCTGAGGGTCAGGAATTCGGGATGGCTTAGCTAGATGGTTCTGGCTTAGCATCTCTCAGAAGGTGGCAGTCACGCCGTCATCCAGGGCGCGGACATCTGAAGGCTTAACAAGGGCTGAAGGGTTTGCTTCCAAGCTTGCTCACGTGGCTGGTAGCAGGGGGGGTCTCAGTTCCTTGCCACGTGGGCCTCACCACAGGGCGGTTCACAGCGAGGCAGCTGACTTCCCACAGACCAAGTGGTCAGAGAAGCAGAGACACCAAGATGGAAGCTGCGGTGTCTTTTACAACTTGAACTTGGAGATGACATACTGTTACCTCTGCTGTATTCTCTCGGTCACACGGACCAGCCCTGACACAGCTTGGGAGGGGATTACACAAGGTGCAGAAACCAGCAGGTGGGACGGCTGGGGGCTGGGAAGGCTGGCTGCCACGTCCACAAGCGTGTGTGGGGCAGCACTGGCATGCCAGGCCCCATGCTAAGCACCTGGTGTGCATGATTTCATCCTCACAGTAATCTGTGGACTAGTTCATTGCCCTCATCGTCCCGAGGAAGCTCAGAGGGTGAGGGGTTTGCTGGGAGTGACACAGCCTGAGAGTGGCAGGGGTAGGATTCCAAACGGGGCTGATGATTAGAGTATTGTGTTTAAGGAAAAACATCGTCCAAGGATTGACCAGAGTGGTCTGTGTGACTTTGGGCGAGCTCTCGCCTTCTCTGTTCTTCTGCCTCTCATCTGCTACTTTAGATGATCCTTTCTCTGTGGACTCTGAATCCAGACCTTAGATCCTGGCCCCGTCCCAGACCTGCCGAGCTAGAAATCGCTCTGAGTGGGGCCCTCCCCTGCCTTGGACTGCTGGGCAGGGGCATCTGAAGGGTACCCCTAACATACGGGGCTCCTGTCGGGGAAGACATCTGCATTTCCTTGGTGCTTCTGTTGGAGCAGGGTCCTGAGCCTGCAGTCTGCAGACCACCCCCCCAGGGCGGTTCTGATGCCATCAATTCCAGACGGCAGGCATATGTGACACTGGGACATTGCCGGGCTCCTAGTGGGCGTGCAAGAAAGCTGTCCCCTGGCAATGGTTTACTGTTTACCTGGGGCCTGGTGGTGCCATAATTAGAAGAAATGACAGGTGAGCTGGGGGCACCTGTGGCGAGCACAGGTCCAGGATAATTACAGTGTACATCCCAGCCCCTGGCCGAAGGCCGAGCGGCTGGCTTATTTTAGCCTTGTGCCAAAGCCAGCTCTGTACCTCTGCACGCAATGGCAGGAACCGAGAGTGTTGATATAGTGCAAGCGTCTGCCTCACAGCGGGGCGGTGCGATGGGGACAGAATGGCTCTGGGGTCAGCCTGACCGAGTGTGAGTGAATACCAGCTCTGATGTGCCTCGGGCTCCTGGCTTCACAGCGTCATGGTCATGGTGACGACTCTACAAGAAGGCATGTGAAGGTCCCCAGCACTCAGGATGATGAGACATTATTGTTATAGTTACTGGAATAAGTGTCATCATTGTTACTGACACTAACAATAATTGTTATGATTATTTCCTAGCCTTGACTGTGAGCAAATTAGGAGGGAATTTTTCCAAGCCTGTTTCCTCATCTGTAAAATGGGCACCTTGACATCTACTCAGAGGGTCTCCGGGGGGATTAAATAAGGGAATGAAAGCTAAGTGCTGGGGTGAAGCTCTCTCCCCTCACTCCACGCCAAGTCTCTTTTCTTCGCTCTTCCATCCCAGTGTCCTAACTAGTCATGTTTTCTTTGAGCCTGGGGGACTGAAGTCAGGTGCCGCGAGGTAGCAGACGGGGTTTAAGTCAGTGGAACAGAATCGAGCCCGGAGCTGAGTATCAGGTCAGGCCAGGGCCCTGCTGGACACACGTCCTGTGTGGAGGGCTGGTGGTGGCGGCGAGAGACCTGCCTTTAGAGTTTGATGTGTCTCTCTTCTATATCCACCCCATCTTTGTACCCAGATGGAGGAGAAGAGGGTTGGGGAGGCCTTGGCTTCTGCAGGCTGCTCACTCGCTTGTTCGTCCCCACGCAGCTGTGGCACGGGAGCATGCTTGTAAGGACAGGCAGAAGTGCCTGTGGCATTGACCTTGACTGCAGCTTTAATTGTGCTCACCAAGAGGGTGAGGGAGTGGACCACCTGGGCAGTGATAGTAACCACAGTAACAGCGTCCGCTCTTTGAGCGCTGACTGTACGCCACGCACCTTAATGTGCTGCAACCTCGGGAAATCCTCAGCAGCCGTGGGATCCTTGTTTTATAGCTAAGCACAGGCTCAGGGAGATGAAATCACTGTCCAGAGGTCACCCAGCTTCTAAGTGGCAGAGCTGGAATTCCAATCCAGACCTGTGTGACCCCAGAGTGTTGTCCCACTAGCCTTGCCCGCTGCCCCTTGGCCACCAGAAGCCAGCACTCTCACCTGACAAAGCTCTCAGGAGCCCGCAGACACTATTGCAGCCGTAGACCTGGTCCCTGGGAGTGGGCGGGTGGCACCACCTGTGTTTCTTCCGGGGGAGTGGCGCCGGATGGTTCTGTGTTCTGGACAGGACCTCGCTCACACGCTGCCGAGCACGCCACCCTCAGAGGACGAGGATGAATCACAGCCGAGAGGGCCAGCTTAGTCAGCACCCATGCTGGTGTCTGGGCGCCGTCTAGAAACTCTCCGTCTGCCCCCCTCCCTCCCCTGTCCCTGATCCCCAACTCAGGGCTGCCAAGTGCGGTGGTGCAGGTTGTGCTTTGTGCAAGGACGCCTGGCTGAGGGTGAGTTGGAGCTGAAATCTAGCCAGCGTGCTGCCTGCCAAGCTGTGTGTCTGGCAGGGCACTGCATCTGTCCGGAGGAGTCTGCGAGCCGCACCTTGCCCTCCTGCGTGCAAAGGCACCAGAGCAAGAGGCAGCTGGGTGGGGAGCCCTGGAAGTTCACACATGGGCAAGGGCACCTTGCTGAAGGCCAGCTCCTGCCCAGGAACAGGGCCTTGGGCACATGCCTGTGAAGTAGGCAGGATGTGCGGGGCCCCCGCCACCATCCCTGGACAGTGGGGCTCTGCCGAGCTGTCGTTCAGAGCCACGGCCGCCTCTGTGCCTCTTGTGTACTCTGGGCAACCACTTCCCCTCTCCTGGCCTCACTCTTCGCATCTCTGATATGGACCAGCTGACCCCAGAGATCACTTGGGCACTGACATTCTGTTCTTGTCTGAGCCTCTGTTTTCTGGAGGACAGTAACAAGGGGGATGACAGCCAGTGTTTCCTGAGGGCCTCCTGGGGCCAGGCTGTGTGCTAAGTGAGCGCCCAAATGATCTGATTCTCACGGCAACCCCTGAGGTGGGCACTGTTTTGATCCCAGTTTTGATAGCAGGAAACTGTGGCCGGAAGTTAAAAAATGGCCCCAGATCCAGAGTTAGAGAGCGGTGGCACCTGGGTTTGAACCCTGGCATTTGACGCCAGAGCCCAGCTCTTAACCCTTTCCCCGCACGGCCTCCCTAGGCACGTAAACGAGGCGACTGCAGGTCCCGGTGCTCAGTGCTGTCCCCAGGCTGAGTGTCCTCCTCTCGGAGGTGAAATGGGGCCAACGTGACCTGCTTCACGGGGCGAGGTGCTCAGTGAGGGACTGTGCTGCCCGCTGTTCTCCTGGCCAGAGCCTGAGCGCGCGTCCGTTCCGGGAGGGTGGACGGCACCGTCGCAGGCACCGCTCCTCTGATCATCAGATACCAGAACTGGAGAGGCCCTTAGCGATCACCGGGTCCTGCCGCTTCACACATGGGGAAACTGAGGCCCAGAGAGGGCAAGTGACTGAGCCTCAGGCTCACCTGGCAGAGCTGGGACTAGAACTCAGGGTCCTGTCGGTCCATCTGGGGTGGCCGAGCACTTCCCGTGTGCCAGAGGAGGGCGTGGGTGGTAGCTGTGGCCCTCGGCTGAGGCTGACAAGGTGAGGACGGGAATGGAACTGTTGGCTGGTTTGCCCGCTGTGGGTATGTGCATGTGAGAGAGAGGAGAAAACACACACACACACACACACGGGGCACCTCACAGCACCTCTCTGAGCCTCAGTTTCCTTGTTTGTAAGTGGGATTATAATACCTCTTGGGGTTCACGGGGGTAGCATGGTCCAGGGCTGTGGTGAGTGACGATGAAGGAGAGCTGTCATTGGTGTGATCTGTTGGGAGAGACTTTCCCTAAGCGATTAGGAGCGTGGGCTCTGGGGCCTTGCTGCCCGGATTCTACGCCCGGCTCAGCTGCTTCTGAGCGCATGACCTTAACTAAAGCCCTTCACTTCTTAGAACCTAACAGGCCCTACCTCACAGGTTGTCCTGTGGATTAAGTGAGATGAGGCACAGAAAGCTTTTAGCCTAGTGTTGGCACATAGTAGGTACTCAGTAAACCACTAGCTCTAATAATAGCCCGTGCTGTTGGTTTACTGAGCATTTGCTCAGTGCCAGGCGTTACTAGTGTCGTTGTTGCCATTTGCATTAGCAGACTCTCTGCACCACTCCGCAAGCAATCAGCAGTCAGCCAGACCCGCTGCTCCCATTCCCGCAGAGAAAGTAGAGGCCTAAGGAGGGGAAGTGACTTGCCCAAGGTCACACGGCTGGCAGCTCGGTGCCTGTGTGGCTTCGTCCAGCTGAGTCAGCCACTGTTCCATTTCTGTCTCCCAGAGAGACTCCCTCTCTGCCCCTCCCTTCCCCAGAGCCAGCAGCTCCTTGGAGCTTCAGGCTTCATGAATGGCTTGGTTTAGCAGTCGGCCGTTAAACGTTCATCTCTTACAATTTCAATCCAATTCCTATAAGTTTATTGGCAAGACGGGGTGTATTAGAGCTGCCAAATTTAATATATCAAGTCTGCGTGTCTGAAACGCAGTTTCTCAGCAGTAATGGGAGAAGAGAGGTTTTATATGTTTTCATTTTGAATGACTGTTCCCGATCCCATTACAGCCCCTGACTTAATGGCTGCTGTCCCTGTCTGCCGCAAGAGCGGCTTTCTCCATCAACCTGCTTGGCTGCGGGGACTGTTCGGGAGGCTGGCTCGTCTCCGTGTCTCTCCGCACTCTCTTCCTCCACCCGTCTGCTCTGCCGATCGGGTCCTGGAGGCTGGGGCTTTTGCTGCAAGCCTGGATGGCTGCCTTGTGACCTTGGGGAAGTCATTTCCCTTCCTCCTCTGGGCCTCCGAAACCTGCTCTGTGACGTGAGGGCTCAGACCACAGGGTGGAGGGTTGGTCTGGGCCCAGCCTTGGCAGATCCCACTTGATGACCTTGAGAGGACCCGTTCCTCTTCTGTTCTTGTGGCACCAAACTGAGGGACCTCAGCGTTGGCCATGACAGTCATTGAATTGCTGCCTACCTTGGGCTGCAGATCTCCTGGGTCAGGAGTGGTGGCCGTGGTCATCATGGCCAAGGGGTCGTAAGCTGTGAGCCAGCCGTGGAAGAGAACACAGCCAGCAGTGTGAGTTTGGGGGGCCTGGGTTTCCCTTCTGCTTATCAGCTGTGTGGCCTCAGGCAGATCACTCCTCTCTCTGAACCTCTGTTGCCCCACATGGCGAATGGGAATTCAATCATTTATTCAACAAATACTCGATTGCCTATTCTGTACCACACAGCATTTTAGGTGCTGGGCCGCCAGCAATAAACCAAACAAAAACACACCTGTCCTCATGGATTTATGTTCTTGTTAGGAGAGAAAGACAATAAACATAACAAGTAACTTATGACTTGAGGTGATAAGTGTCTCAGGGAAAAATAAAGCAGGGAATGGAAGAACTTAATGGGTAGTTCTGCTATTTTAAGTAAATAAGTCACAGTAAATTACTGAGAAGGCAATATTTGAACAACGATTGAAGGGGCCAAGTGAGCAGGCGTGGCAGGTCCCTGGGGAAGAACACTCAGGCCGAGGGGACAGCAGGTGCACATGCCCAGAGGTGGCCATGTGCCTGGCATGTGTTAGGAGCCAATAGGAGGCCGCTGTGGCCGGCATGGAGAGAGCAGGGAGGTCAGAGGTCAGGGGTCAGAGGTGTGGTGGGAGACGAGAGAGGCTGGCCAGAGCATATAGGTGGTAGTTCTCCAGCCCAGCTACGTGTTAGAATTACCTGGTGAGCTTCAAGAGATACCAGGGCCTGGGCCTCACTCACTGAGGTTCTGCTTTAACTGGTCTGGGTTAGGCATCAGAATTATTAAAAGATCCCTCTGGAACAAGGCCTCTTAGGCCATAATCGTCAGACATTCTTCATGGGGCGGGGCACACGGAAGTGAAGCCTTGGGGAGTGCTCCAGGGTGGGGGTGTCCAGAGCTTTGGGTGTGGCATTTTCTCCATGGTCTGACCGAGTGCTTTGTGGCTTCCCAGGCAGCGGCAGCACCTCCCGTAGGTGGCCATGGGGAAGCGATACTTCTGTGACTACTGCGACCGCTCCTTCCAGGACAACCTCCACAACCGGAAGAAGCACCTGAACGGACTGCAGCACCTCAAGGCCAAGAAGGTCTGGTACGACATGTTCCGAGGTGGGTGTCCGCTGGCTCGGTGGCCGGGCTTATGGAACCCTGGTCTCTGATCTTTCTCATCGTCAGACAAGGGACACTGAGTCAGTGACAGTCTGGGTCTGGGCTCTTTGAGGATCAAAAGAGAGCGAGGCCTGGGCCACTAGTCCCCAGGGGCAGATGGACCCTCAGAGGGGCAGGCTGGAATGTGAGCTTCTCTCTCCAGCGACCTTGACCCAGGGCTCGGCGCTGCAGCACCTGCCAGGCTCCGGGGATACTTTGTGCAGGTAGAAGCCTTCTTGGAGGAGGTGATGTCGGAGCCAATAACTGAAGCAGAGGCCACAGTAAAGGAGGGGTGCCTTGTCCCAAGGGCAGAGGGCAGGCTTGGAAGGGCTTTAGGCAGCGCAGACCCACGTGTGACAGCGCCGACTCGGCTGCGCGGGGAGCAGTCGGGTGCAGTGAATGGTGGTTGAACAACTGCCTGGAGGGACAGGCGAATAGCTGAGCTGTGAGGGAGGACGAGCTCTTCCGGGAAACGCTGCTCGGAGCAGGTGAGACCGTGCCCAGCACAGGGCCTGGCCCTTGGGAGCTGCCCGTAGAGAGGAGCCATGCTGCTGCTCGGCTGTCACTAGACGTGCACCCTGAGGAACAGCCAGGGAGGGTCCAGAGCGTGCCAGGCAGGAGCCGGGTTGAAAGGCGTGAGAGCTTGGCAGTGGGGTGAGGGTGGACCAGGAGCTTCTAGAAGGAGCCGGGCCAGGGCTGGTGCTCCACAGGTTGGGGAGCAGGATTCTGGGACAGGGCCCAGTAGCGAAGAAGGGAGGAGAAAGGGACAGAGAGAGAGTTTCCTGGTTGAGACAGAATTCATGAGAACGGAGTGAGCATTTATTGAGTGCTTGCTGTATGCCATGTGCTTTCCATGGTTCCTCTTTTGCTTCTTTTGGTAACTCTCTAAGCCAGGCAACCCTGGCTGGGGGTCAGGATCACCTGGAGACCTTTAGGTAAAAAACACTGACCCCTGACCCCATCCCCAGAGGCAAGTTTGGTGGGGTGGGGACCAGGCGAGGTATTTTTAAAGCCTTCCCGGAGTCTCCCCGTTTCTGATGAGGAGGCTGAGGCTCAGATGGAGGGACAGTGGCCAGGCCACTCAGCAGGCCAGGCTTGGCTGGGAGTGGGAACAAAGGGGGAATTCAGGGACAGTGGGGTCTCCAAGGTGGAGGCCTCTGCCCCTGGTGTTAGGCAAAGGCTCTCTGTCACCTAAACCCTGCAGGGACTGTGATCTGGCCTAGAGGCAAGGTCACCTTGGTACTTGCTCCTAGCCCCAGACTCTCAGCTGAGAATGGCGAGGTCCCGGGGTCCGGGGCTGATTGCAATGGTCCTGGTGTTACTTACAGAAAAGGAAAGACAGCGGGTGCCACTAGCCCCTCCTCGGGGCTCCTCTTAGTGTCCTCGGTGTCCTCCCACATCCCAACCACGTTCCATCCTTAGAACAACTCCCTCAGAGCAAGGGGGGCTGGGCAGGCCAGGGGTCCCCAGCGGCTGGGGCCGAGCTGGCGGGCAAGTTCTTTCCACTTCCTGAGGAGGCTGCCCAGGGCTCCGGCGTACCCCTAGCGACCACACAGGCTTGGGGGAGTCACCTTATACCCCAGCCTGGGCTCCTCTCAACGCCTGCTCTGCTCCCAGCTTCGTGGCCTGGGGCAAGTCCCTTGGCCCTCAGAGGGGCTGGCAGCCCATCAGCCGAGGTCAGGACAAGCACGGGCCCTGGAGCCAGGCTACCTGGGTGTCAGTCCCAAGTGTCACTCACTTACAGCGTGACCCTCATTTTGTCCAGGAAGGCTTTACAGATACCTCGCCTGGTCCCTACCCCAACCAAACCTGCCTCTGGGATGGGGTCAGGGGTCAGTGTTTTTTACCTAAGGGTCTCCAGATGATCCTGACCCCAGCCAGGGTTGCCTGGCTTAGAGAGTTACCAAGAGAAGCGAAAGCCATGACAACAGTACCCACCTCCCAGGGATGAGACGGGCTCAGCAGTTTCATGGTGACTGCATGGCACATAAGGGTTCACTAAGCAGGAACAGCGCCTGAGGGTCCTCAAAGGATTGCCGCAGGCCTTTATCTCACGGGCTGGATCATTCAGCATGTCATTGGCTCCCAGACCAGCTCTGAAGATTCAAAGGTGGATAAAACAGGGATCCTCTTCTAAGTGACCTTGTGCCCAATTACAATAATGTATTCCGGGCAGAGCCCCCTCCTGCCTGGGCCTCCAAGCCCTGCAGGCCTCTTCCCCCTGGCTGCAGCGTCACTGGCCACTGTGTGTACTGTGGCATGTACTGTCCCCGCTGCAGGCACGCCCTTCTTGCTGTCCTCCCTGCCGCAAGCCAGGTCCCTCCATCTCAGAACTCCACTCAGGCAGCGAATCATCAGGGACGTCCTCCCCGACCCCTGGGCCAGTCAGGTCATTTGGCTGCGTGCTAGATGTTTACCCCGTTTATATTCACATGGATTAGTGACTGCTGGGCCAGAAGGAAGGACCAGCTCTGACTTGTTCTCCACTTAAATCCTCTTCCTGGCCTGGTGCCTGGCACACAGGACGTGCTCAGTGAATGTTTGTTAGAGAAATGTCCAAATGAATGGGCAGATTAACCCGGGGCACCAGGGGCAGCTGTTCACTTTGGGAAATGAAGTGACAAGGGCCAGTAGGGTCAGATCATGAGGAGCCTTGAACACCAAGTGGAGGAGGAGCCTGGTCTTGTGTGCAGCCCAGGCGGAGGGCCTCAACCTTGGGTGCACTTCAGAGTCACTGAGGAGATTTAAACAATTCTTTTTTTTTTTTTTTTGAGATAGAATCTCACTCTGTTGCCCAGGCTAGAGTGCTGTGGCGACAGCCTAGCTCACAGCAGCCTCAAACTCCTGGGCTCAAGCGATCCTCCTGCCTCAGCCTCCCGAGTAGCTGGGACTACAGGCATGTGCCACTATGCCTGGCTAATTTTTTCTATATACTTTTTAGTTGTTCAGCTAATTTCTTTCTATTTTTAGTAGAGACAGGGTCTCGCTCTTGCTCAGGCTGATTTCGAACTCCTGACCTTGAGTGATCCTCCTGCCTCAGCCTCCCAGAGTGCTAGGATTCCAGGCATGAGCCACCGTGCCCGGCCAGCTTTAAACAATTCTGATGTTCTCCCCCTGCCACGAATTAAAGCAGAACCTGAGGTAGGGGCGGGGGTCCAGGTATCCATGTACTTGAAAAGATACCTGGCAATGCTGGTGTGTGGCTGAGGTTGAGAACCACCAGCCGGAAGCTGGGCAGCCTGGAATTCCTCTCCCACACTGAGACACCCAGCCATGGCCCCTTGTCTGGGACTCGGGCTCAGCCCCCCTGCCAGGCTCAGCTGTCCTAGCCCCAGGGAGGGGGTCCTTGGCAACGTCCACATGTCCTCCACCAGCCCACCTTCTCTGGGAGGGGCGGGCAGGGCAGGCAGTGGTATCTGTGGCACCAGCTGGGTGGGCTGAGTCTGATAAGGCCCGTACTGTCACATGGACCCTCCCCACCCTGCTGCCCCACCCACAGCTTTGCCAGGCCTCCTGGGCACGAGTCCTCTGAGAACCTACTCCCAGCCCTGCCAGGCCAATCCCCAGCCACCAGCTGCCTTGCCCTGGAGCAAGGAGGAGTCCACATGGACATCAGCCATTCACCCCGACACCAGGACATCAGCAGCTGCACAGGGAGGGGCAGGTGCTTCAGACTGGCACACACCAGGGCCAGGCCTACCACTGCCACTTCCTGACTGTGTACCCTTGGGCAGATCACTCCGCCTATCTGAACCTCACTTTTCCCCTCTGCAAAACAGGGATGTTAGCGCAATACAGTGGGTCTGTGAGGAAGCAATGAAGTAACAGACAGATGTGGTGGCACACACCTGTAGTCCCAGCTACTCGGGAGGCTGAGGCAGGAGGGTCTCTTGAGCCCAGGAGTTCTGGTCTGTAGTGTGCTACGCCGATCAGGCGTCCATGCTAAGTTCAGTATCGGTATGGTGACCTCCCAGGAGCTGGGGCCACCGGGTGGTCTAAGGAGAGGGGAACCGGCCCAGGTCAGAAATGGAGCAGGTCAAAATTCCCGAGCTGATCAGCATGGGATCGTACCTGTGAATAGCCACTGCACCCCAGCCTGGGCAACACAGTGAGACCCCGTCTCCTTAAAAATAAATAAAGAAATAAAATTTTAAAACCTAAAAATAATTTTAAAATAAAAAATAATTTAAGAAATGGCAAAAGAGCTGCTACCATCTGCTGAGCACCCGCTCAGTCCTGGCTGCACGGTAGCACCACACAGAGAACGCGATGCAGGGGCAGCCCCCAGCCTCAGAGGCTGGTTTTTGTCCCTTTCCCGGTGTGATTCTAATGTGCCTCCAAGGTTGGGAAATCAGGGGCCTCCTCTGCCAAGTGCTCTCCATTCATTATATTATTAAATTTTCACAGCCCTGCCAGGTGGGAGTTTTCCTCCCATTTTACATATGGGAGGAAACTGAGACTTGGAGAGAGGAAGCAGCTTGCACGTGGTCTGGTACGTGTAGCTGGGATTTGAACTCAGGTTTCCCAGACTCCGGAACCCGTGGTCCTTCCTCAGCCTCTAATAAAAGTGATGGGCGAATGTCCAGCTCACGCCTGGCCTCGCCTCTCCCCCAGAGGGTGTCAGGGCCTCTGAGTCGGGTCACTGTCCTCAGATTTGACTCACTTACAGATTTTAACTGATTGGTACTTTGCCTACCAAGAAGCACACACAACTTAAAACCATAACTATAGGATGAAAATAAAGATAGGAAAAATCAGAGGAAACCAGGGTCAGGGTTGGTGTCCAGAATGATTGCTGGGATTCCTGTCCTTGGCAGTGGCTAGGCTGGCCCGGAGCACCCCTCACGCAGCTAGTGGGAGGAGGGGAAACAGAAAGCAATGCCCGGACCCTAGCATTGGTTGGTGGGCTTCCTGGGCACCAGGAATTATTTAGTTTTAGCATTTTATTTTGAAATAACTATAGCATCACAGATAGCCATACCACCCTAAACATGCCTGATATTGTCTGAACTCAGAAGCTAAGCAGGGTTGGGCCTGGTTAGTACTTGGATGGGAGACCACCTGGGAA
>VBSM01003230.1:3582278-3596577 GCA_008086735.1 Cheirogaleus medius | reverse complement strand
AAAAAAAAAAGTAATTGGAGGAAAAATAAGACAAAACTAGGAGAATAGTCTCCCCCATGCTTGTCCATGAGGTCCTGTGTACTTTCTAAGGGTTTGGCCCTGAGCTTCCTGGCAGCCAAGGCAAAGAGGAAAACCGTGATGTTTCCCATGGTTTATAAGGGAGCTTAGCGCTGGGGAGAGCTGCAGCTGTTGAGCTAGGGCAGCTGGGTGCCTGGCCACGGCCTCCTCAGGCAGGCGGTGCCGCCTCTAGCATGGGCACCAGGCCTGCAGACGGGGCTTCCCCACTGACTTCACCTCTAGTCTCCCAGTATTTTGAGACATATTTTGGGCTCCTTGGTTGAGATTGGGAAGGCCATCCCGGACTTTGGTACCTTCCTGGCAAAGCTGCCATTGAAGCCTTTCCGAGGCGCAGTCCGGCTGCCGAGGTGAGGCAAGTGGGTGGCCGCGGCACAGCACGCGCCATGGCCTGGCGTGGAGCCGGGAAGCGTGACCCTTTGAGGAACCCACGTGTAGTTCATAGAGGCATGGGGGTGGGCTGGTGACGAGAGACAGCCCACAGAGGCTCGTGCGGCACAGTCATGACAGGCTTTGGTTGGGTGTGACCCGAGCACAGGGGGCCACCAGGGAAGGAAGGGTCACGAGCAGGGCGTGACGGATCAGATGGGTCACTCTGACTGCTGAGTGTGGCAGGACCAGGGAGAGTCCAGTTTTTTGTTCCAGACTGGGATTCTTTCAGGCCCTGAAGTCACACCCCTGAAACCCCTGGAACCCCTCATCAGGGTGCCCCTCAGCCCACAGTGCAAGCCCTTCCTGAGCGGCGAGTGACTCTGTCTTTCTGTCACAGGCCAGTGCGACTTTGGCTCCAACTGCAGATTTTCCCACATGTCGGAGCGTGACCTGCAGGAGCTGAGCATCCAGGTGGAGGGTACGTCTTGGGGGGCCCCCTGGGGGTGCAGGATCTGAGACCGGGGAGCTGCCCTGTGGGGTAGGCCAAGGGCTGCTTAGGGTGACCGGGAGCCCTGGGCCTCCCAACTGCCCAGGCGTGACCAGACAAGGCCCAGGGCTGTGTCCTGAAAGAGGACCACTCGTGGCTTCCTGCCCAGGAGCCCTGAGAATGTGCCTCAGCCTCATCTGGGCCTGTGGCCGGCCGGCTGGGTCCTTCACAGACGCACTCCCTCCCTCCCTCCGTCAGGCAACGTACTGAGTCCCAACGACACCAGGCAGGTCCCCACGATGCTCTGGGGACATGGAGATGAAGAAAGCACCCTCCTGCCCTCAGGAGTCTCACAGCCTGGTGATTCTAGGGAAGGGCGAGTTCGGCCGCCATGGAAACCGGCCTGTCTGCCTTTGGGAGACTCACATGGATGGTCGCTATCGACCTTCCCCCGCCGCCCTCATCCAGCCCAGCTTCAGGTCTCTGAGAGCCGCCACTTGAGCTTCCCCGTCCAGGTGGCCTCAGGCAGCCAGCGAGTGTCTGGGGCCTTTGTCCTTGTCCCCCGAGGGGCCTCCCTCCCCAGGGCCTCCCTCCCCTGGAGCAGGCAGAGCTGGCAGGCTCCGGGCCCTGCCCTGGGAAGCCGATGGCGATGGCAGTGCGGCTGCAGCCCTGGCACCAACACAGGGTTTCCAGGAGCTTTCCTGGGTGGAGGCGAGGCCTCGTGAGGCCAGCCAGCGAGTCCTGGCCGCAGCGGCCTCTCCAGATCTTTGCTGGCCATGGGCTATCAGGGAATGGCTGGTCCGTGGTGGGGACAGCACAGGCCAGGGCGTCCCGGAGCTAGAGATAACGCCTAGTGGAGACAGGGTTAGGGAGAGGCCCGGGGGCTGAGAGCTGGCAGCTCAGACGGTCCTGGCCCCGCCTATAACCTGGGCACGTGGCTTACCCCCTCGGAGGCAGGTCCTGGCAGTCCAAAGCGGCTGCTTGCGAAGATGAAGCAAGATGATGCCTGTGTGGCGTTAGCCCAGGGCCCGGCCCCAGGTGAGCCTTGGCCGTGCGTGTGATTGCTCCCTCCCGCCTGAGGCCCCTCCCAGACCACGCGGGGACTCTGACCCCATCGCATGCTCGCACCCAGCTCGTATAAACTCCATTCATTGCTAGGTTTTAATTCACTGAGCAGTGGTCTCTATAGGATATCTTATAAGAAGAAAAACCACGGAAACTGAGGCTCGTTACTCTGCCCACAGTCAGAGACCTGGCAGGTGGTGGAGCCGAGATTCAACCCTGTTCTACGGCCCGCACTGCCTCCCCGCACCCCAGATGTTGAGCCCTCCTGGGGGCCAGGCTCCTTACCCGCACTGTCCTGTTTCCAAGTCCCCAAGAGCTTGGGAGGCAGCTGGTCCGGTGCCGTCTCCGTTGATGTGGATACAGAGTGAAGCCCAGAGCGCTGGGCTTTGGTGTACAAAGATGGCTTCAGGAGGTGGCAGCAGGCATGGTGGGGACAAGCCAGCAGCTCTGCTCCTGCGTCCCCCTGGAAGGTTGCTGCAGCACCCCAGGGCCTGCCAGTTCCTGCTGCGTTGTGGGAGGGTGGGGTCCAGGGGACATGAGTGTACCTCTCACCTGCCTTTGTCCCCTTCACCCACAGAGGAGAGGCGGGCCAGGGAGTGGCCGCTGGACACTGCCGAGCTCCCCGAGGGCCATCTGGAGGACTGGCTGGACAAGAGAGCCAAGCGGCTGAGCTCAGCCCCGAGCAGCAGGTACAGGCCCTGCAGGTCGCCTCCTGCTGTGCCCTCTGAGGACAACACCCCCGCCGGCCTGCCCTTCCTGAAGCTGAGGGGTCTCCGTGAACTGCCCAGGTCCCAGGGCCAGACACGAGTCCTCCCACAGAGCTCTCTGAGGGGCCACACTGGGGGATCCTGTGTCCCCAGCCCTAGCCAGAGGCTGCGGCGTGTGCATCAAAGTGCTTGTTCCCCGCGGCTGGCCCCTTACTGGAGTCTGCGCTGGCTGAAGGGGAGGCAGGTGACCAAGCGGATTTGACTCTTCCCCAAGCCCGTCGCTAGAGGGAGGGACCTGACCTGTGGTTACTGAGCCCCCAGTGTGCCAGTCACTGTGCACCTGCTCCCCGCTGTCCCCTGCAGGGCCCTACAGGAGGGGAAACTGAGGCTGAATGACTGGCTCGAGTCACAGGTAGAGGTGGTGACCACATGATGGCCAGCTTTGTTTGGGGCTCACAGTGTGCCCAGCACTCAGCCTGGGCATCTGGGGAGATTGGCAACCCCACCATGCAGCCAAGGAATCACAACCGCTCCAGGAGGTTGTGGCCGTCCTGCCCACACACCCGCTGCCCTCAGCCCTCGCTTGAGAGCGAGCTGGGTCCCTGCCCTGTGTCTAGACCCCAGGCTGCCTCTGTCACCATGTTCAGGCCTGGCCAGCAGCTGGGATGGTAGCGGCTGTTTCTGGAATGGAGTCTGCAACTGGGGCCACTCTCAGCTCTAGGAGGTCTGAGCCCTGCCCCCTAGGCCACTGTCCTCCTGGCCGCCCAGCCTGGCCACTTCCAGGGGATGCAGTGCTTTCTCGATGACCACCTGTTCTCTGTGCCCACCCGCCTGTCCTCTGGGGGCTCAGAGCCAAGATGAGCCACTTTCTCTCCAGCCTTGAGAAAAAGGGGTTTCTGGAAGGGGGTGACTGTTTATTCTGGCTTTTGTCATTGCTGCCTCGGGCTTACACAGCCCTCTCCCCGCAGGCTGGTCTTGGGAAACGTGACCCCGGTTCCCTGGCCCCAGGCTTCAGCCCCTGCCCAGTGGGATTAGAGGGAGAGGACAGATTCAAGTCCCCAGGTCGCCTTGGTGTGTTCCTATCCCCTTCTCCAGCCTGGAAGCAGTCCTGTGGGAACAGTGCCCTCTGTGCCCTTCCTTCCCCTGGCTCTCCTGTGTGGCCACAGCGCCCCCTCCCTGGTCTCACCTCCCCTCTCCCCTGCAGGTCACCCCCCACCCCACAGCCTTGTCACACCCTCCCCTGCTCCCTCCACCTCCCGGCCTGTGGGGTCACCTTCTCCCCTCTTGCATCTGGCCTCTATCAGTTGCAATGGACACTTGGCAGTGTCTTAGATGTGGCGTCGTTTGTACTTTGGGGGCACCTTGTACGTGCCGTTTCCTCTGCCAGAAACTGTCTCCTACCTCTGCGCAGTCAGCCGTATCCTGGGAGCCTTAGCTACGACATCGCCCTTCCAGCCCCCGGCTGCCCCTCACAGCCTGAGCACGCTTGGCAGGCCCAGGACGTGGTGACCGCACAATTGAGCATTGAGAGGAGCAGGGTCCCCGGCCCGGATGACTGATCCCTGGGTGTTAGTGCCAGGGGCCTCTTGCGGCCACTTGGCTGGGGACCTGCAGCAGCTCCTCTTCCTCTCGGGGTGTCTGTTTCCTCCCCCGGGGCACAGATGGCTGCCTGGCCACCTGGGGCCACCCTGACTTGAGGGCTCCAACCCCCGCAGGCTGAGCAGAGCCCTCCTTGTAAAGGTGGGGACATGGCAGCTCCACGAGCCCCAGCCTGGCAGCACTGTGCCGAATGCTGTCCCCTCGGCAGAATGACCCTGAGGGATGTGCCCAGAGCAGCCGGGGGAGGGAGGCGGCCTCAGACACAGACTAATCCCCTGGCACGGCCAGTGCCTGTCCTGCTTCCCATTGTTGGCTCTTCAGATTGTGACTTTATCCCTCTTAATCTGCCCCTTTGGACCCCTGTGTGGCCAGTGCAGCCATCCCAGCCCATCCTCTTCCCCAGACTCTGTGTCCTTTTGATTGGGACCGTGGCTAGGTAAATGCAAGGGAGTAAATGCTCCTGTCCTTGGGCACAGGCAGACAGGTCACAAGAGAAGCCGCAAGCAGAGTGGCGCCACATGTGTGCCTCAGTGTCCCTGCACTGTCTACTGTGCAGGGGCCAGAGGGATGCCCTCCAAGCCTTGGGTGCCCGTGTCTGGGGCCCTGGCAACGTGCCAGTGTGTGAGCAGACACAGGGTTTGCCCTCAGGGTGTGCAGGGGCTCTGGGCTGAGCCTTGGACCCAGGAGTTAGGTCCCAGCTGCCTGAGAATCTGCCCCATTTTCTGGGGGAAGGGGCTCCCCAGGATCACAGCCTCCTGGGGGAGCCCAGGCTTGGCTGGCATCTGGGGCTCTCCCTGCCACTGCGGAGCCTACCTCCCCCCTTCTCTGCGGCTGGCGGAGTTTATGAAATCTCCCCGGTGCCATAAATCATGTCAAGAGCTGCTTTCTGCGCTTTCCAGCAGGCAGCAAGCCATGGAGCAGGGGATGTCCCTGTCCTCTCACACCTGGAGGCCCTAGAAGCTGCACCGAGGGCTCCCTGAAGTCCTCGACACTGTGTGGCTGGACGGGCCCAGAGAGGGGCAGGCCAGGTGGTACAGTGGGGCCAGCTCCCCACCTGCTCCTCCACACACCTGTCCCAGGGGGCCCGGGCCCTTCTCAGTCTGCAGAGGGCTGGCCACCAGGCCCACGAGCCTGCCAAGAGCTGCTGGGACCTCGACCTCCCCGAAGGCTGGCGTGGGGCCGGGTGGGGTGCTGCTGGGGGAAGCAGGGGGGAGGGGGAGGGGCAGTGTCTGGAGCCAGGTGTGGATTGCATTCCAGTCCCCTCTGCTCCTCCCTGACAGTGTCACTTGGTCACTTGACTAACTTCTTGTACCTCAGTTGCCTCATCTATAAAATGGGGTTCGAGTGAGGATTCTTTTTTTTTTTTTGAGACAGAGTCTCTGTTGCCTGGGCTAGAGTGCTGTGGCATCAACCTAGCTCACAGCAACCTCAAACTCCTGGGCTCAAGTTATCTTCCTGCCTCAGCCTCCTGAGTAGCTGGGACTACAGGCATGTGCCACCATGCCTGACTAATTTTTCTATACATTTTTAGTTGGCCAATTAATTTCTTTCTATTTTTTAGTAGAGACGGGGTCTCGCTCTTATTCAGGCTGGTCTCGAACTCCTGACCTCGAGAAATCCGCCTGCCTCGGCCTCCCAGAGTGTTAGGATTACAGGCGTGAGCCACCGCGCCCGCCCAAGTGAGGATTCTTGAAGTTTCTCTCTAGCCCAGGATGTCTGGCTCGGAACAGTGCCTGGTCAGTTAGAGCCTTCAGCGTCGCTGCTTGTCATTCCGCAGTCACTGGGCTCTGGCCAGCTCCCTTTGGACAGGGTGCCCCAGGCCGGGCGTAGAGGATGCCTTTCCTCGAGCAGGCACTTCACGTGGGCGCCGAGTTCCAGGGGAGGTGAGCGTTGAGGAGGAGAGTGAATAGCATGAGAAATGAGGCTTTTAAAAAAAATATTTTAGACAATATTTTTTTCCGATTTCAAAGGCTCGCGTGCTTGTCAAACTTTCGAAAAGTATAAAGAAGTAAAAAAATCACCCATAATTGCACCACTCAGAACCACGGCTAACATTTTGCGGTGTCTTCCAGGGATTTTTTATGCATTTATATATTTTATATATCTTTAAACAAAAATAGTGTCATGCTATATACATTATTTTATAAGCTGCTTTTCTCTCCCTACTCACACAGTGTGTCTTTCCCCATCAGTGCGAATGAATCTGCCTTAATTTTTACGCAGGCGGCATAGCATTCTCCGCTGCGGACGTGCATATGTATTTAGTCAGTCCCCACGGGTGGACACTAAGGTCATTTCCATTGTCTCACGGCCATTCTCGTAGCTCGGTTTCTGCCTACAGCCCCGCCAGTTCCTCGGGCTCAGTTCCTAGAGGTGACGTTGCTGGCTCAAAGGGTCTGCGTGTTTTCCAGAAAGGTCGTGTAGGCAGCTGACCCTCTGCACAGCCAGCGTGCCGGGGCGGGTGAGCTGGGGTGCGGGGTGCCCCAGCCTGGGCCTGGGCTGTGTCCCACTCTAATCCTCTGCCCCTCTCCTTTCTCTAGGGCTGAACCCACCAGAGCCACCGTCTTCCAGTACCCGGTGGGCTGGCCGCCAGTCCAGGAGCTGCCCCCATCCCTGCGGGCACCCCCTCCCGGGGGGTGGCCCCTGCAGCCCAGAGTCCAGTGGGGCTGAGCCCGTCACCCCGGCCTGACCCCCGCCTGGTCATGTCTCTCATCAGTCACAGTAAAGCTAAAGGGGAGCCCAGTCCCTTCCTGCTGTGCGCAGGGAGCCCCTGAGACTGTCGGCCTGGCCTCCTGCCCCCGCCCTCATGTGATGTCTTGAGAGGATGGATGAGAAACCTCCCAGATGTTGATAAAGAAAGTCCTGTCTGTCACCACGGTGGTCTGGCGGTGCTGCCCCGGCCCTGGGCTCTGAGCTCCACTCTCCAGCGCCTCTCAGAGGTTGGGCAGGGCTGGAACGAGGTGTGATCCTTCCAGGGCGGTCCGTGCTCACTGCCCTCCTCCCTTGGGACCAGCGGAGGCTCAGCACGGCCAGGCAGAGGGTGCGGCGGTGTGGCTGCACCTGTCGCCTGCTGAGAAGTGGCTCCAGGTCTAAGGAGAGGAGCCCAAGGGCTGTGCTGCCATCCCAGCCCGGGTAGAAGTCACAGCGCCCGCACCTGCCCAGGTGAGCTGTGCCCAAGTGTTTGGGATGGCACAGCTGGACAGGGACAGCAGCTGGTCTCCAGCCTTGAGCAGGGAGAGAAGTGGGGAACACCCAGGAGGGCAGCCCCAGGCTTGGGAGCGCGGCCTGGCTGAGCCTCGTGGCAGCCCCTGGGTGGCGCGAGGGCCCTCCCAAGGTTCCACCCTGGAGGAGCCCCCTGGCTGGCGGGGACCACACAGGCTGCTGGGCTATTTGGCCCCAGTTCTGCTTCCTTCCTTAGTTGGACTACGGTTCTAGGTTCTGTGCTGGGGTGGTGGGCAACGTGGCCCTTGGTGTCTGGGCCTCTGGTGGGGGGCGTGACAGAACGTGGGGAGACTGCAGGGTCACCTAGATGCCATGAACTTCTGCCCTTCCTGAAAATCCCTGTTGAAGGGGGAACTGAAGCCAAATCTCAGGCCCTCTGAGCCTCAGGCTTCTCACCTGTGAAATGGGCTGGCTCTGGCCCCAGGGGGTGCGGGAAGCAGGAGAGTGGGTCTAGGAGGGTCAGAGGAAGGGACCCAGGAGAAGGCCAGCGGCCTCCTCAGACCCATGCCAGGGAGCAGGGCTAGGGAGACCCAGGAGGAGGCCTGCCCCTGTCCTGCCTAGAGCCCCAGGCAACCTCACGAACCGGGGCTGGCGTTCGCTGTGTGGTCCTGGGCAGGCAGCTGCCCTGTCTGGGCACAGGGGCCCCTCCTGCCTAAGGAACTACCGCAGTGACTGGGTCCTGGGGCTTCCTGTACAAATCCTTCCTTAATTTCCCCGGAGCCCCTGGACAGCGGGAAGAGTTAGCGCTACATACAGGCCAGGGTGAGGGCACGGCAGGGTGTGGGGGGGGTGTGGGCCATCCTCGGAGCCGCCACCAGGCCCTCCACAGCCAGGCCACGGCTCCATGCAAGGCCCATGGGGCAGGTGGGGTGGGGTTGCCGAATGTCCAGGCCCTGAAGTGGCCCAGGGAGCTAGCCGAGGAGAGGGCTGCAGGCGGCGGAGGTGTGGGGTGGGCCCGGGTGGCGCCTATTTCATGCCACTGCGCAGCACCTGGTTGGCCGCGATGAGCATGACACTGATGATGAAGGCAATGGCGAAGGCGCAGATCAGACTCTTGCGCACGCACGTCTGCCGGATCTGCTGGTTGGAGCAGGCTGTGGCGGCCGCCGGAAGCACCAGGGAGTGGAGGAAGACAGAAGGGGACATCAAAGCGACGGAGTCAGGGCTTATCCCATGGGGCGCACTGGGACAGACTTGAGACAGGCAAGGAGCCCCCCAGCCCCCCTCTGCAAGCCCCTAGTGTGTCCCCCTGCAAGCAGCTGGGCCCGTGCCTGGGGCTCCGGGCCGGTCACTCACTCTCCACGTCCACGGGGCACTCCTCAGCCGTGCCCAGGTGGCTCTCCTCCTCCGTCATGATGATGTTCTCTATGTCCTTCATGGACAGGTGCTCGCAGAAGGTGTCGTAGAGCAGCCGCTTCAGCTCGTCCACTGTCAGCTTCTGCATGTCGCACTTGGGGGGGGACATAGTGCTCTGGCTGCCACCACAGTCCCCACCCTGCAGCCACACAGGCCCAAGTGACAGACCTCCAGACTCCGAGGGCTGGAAGCCACTTGCTGCATCCCCCTGGAGTCCCTGACCAACACCAGCCTCCCCCCAGGGAGCCCGTGGCCCTCTGGGAGGCACAATGTCCAGTGGACAGAAGAATGGCCTGGTCACCCCCCTTACAATGTGGGCCCAGCCGTTTGCTGGCCCCGGAAAAGCTCTTCACAGTGTGCACAGCTCTGGGTCCCAACCAGCCAGGGCATACCTTCCAGAAGACCGTGTCAAAGTCAGTGCCGTGGAACTTCTCTGGGATCCCCGAGGTGGAGAGCTTGGGTCCCAGGAGGGTCACAAACTCCTCAAAGTCCACTTGGCCATCACCTAGCATGGCACAGGACCAATCAGCAGGTCAGGCCAAGGCCTGGCCCAGGTGGGTAGCCCCGGACCCACTTTGAGCCCATCAATGACCTCAGGCAGGTGCCCGTCTTCTCTGAGCCTTGAGTCAATTTCAGGGGCATCTAACGTGTGCCAGCCTCTGGGCTGATGCTGAAGCCACCAAGTGTGATGAGGTCCCCAGGGAGGGTGGAACCCTCCCCATCTCCTGGGCAGGTGGAGGGCCTAACACTCTCCACCGTACAGATAGCGAATGAAGCTCAGGACGGGGGCGACCGGGCCAGGCTGTCATCTGCTTTCTGCATGGAGAGGAGGAGGCCACAGGTGGGATGAAGTGGGGACTGGCACGACTGGTCCTTCCTAGGAATTCTTCCTTAATAAAATGCCAGGTGGCCGGTACAGCTAAAGTAATGGTTTCATTCTGGGCGGTGGGACCTGGGCTATTTATTATACCCCTTCTACTTTTCTGTACTTAAAAATTGCTCAGAATACAGACAGGAACAGTATCAGACCCCTGTGTGTGGCTGGGACTGTCACAACCTCTCTGGCCTCCGTTCTCCAGACTGAGAAATGGGACCAGACCTGGCTGTAACGCGCCACGGGCTTTGGGTGGCTCCAAGTCGGGGGATGGAGAGGCCCAGGGTGGGCTCAGTCTCAGTGGCAGGTGGCAGGTGAGGAAGCTGAGGCAGGGCGCCGCTCACCGTCCATGTCCAGCCGTTGGATGATGACCTCCAGCTCCACCTCATTGGGCATGTAGCCCAGGGAGCGCATGGCCGTGCCCAGCTCCTGCTTGGAGATGAAGCCATTGCCATCACGGTCGAACACCTTGAAGGCCTCACGGATCTCTGTGGGGGGAGCAAAGCAGGCTGGGACCTCAGTCTTGTCCCCAGCACCCCCTTCCCAGACCCCAGGATCGCCGGAACCACAGCCTGAGCACGGTGCTGAGAACCTGACCCACAACCTGCAGATCTGGGGGTGGCCCCAGAGTGCGCTAATGGGGCTGCACTCGGGGACCTCTGGGCGGGCTGAACAGGGCAGCCAAGGTGGGCTGGGCCACGGCAGTGACCCCTTGGGGTCTGGTCTGAGCGTGCCAGGCTGGGGCAGCCTCTCCTCGCGTGCGCATGGCGACCCCGTGTGGTGGGGACCACGTGTGGCAGAGGACACGGGCTGGCCAGCGGAAGGCTTCCCGCCTGTTCCCACTCCTGCCAGCTCCCCCCAAGTCTCCACCCCAGCGGTACTTCCTTGGGCTCAGCTCCTTGAGACCGGCCAATGCTCACTCAGGCAGCCACAGGAGGAGGCAGCAGCTGCCACTAAGGGCGCTTCGGCTGGGGGGAAGCAGGTGGGATGGCGGGGGCTCCACCAGGGCCAGGCCGGGACAGATGTGGGGGCCGCCCCCTACTGTACAGAGGGGGAGACTGGGCCTGGGGACCTAGGTGGCTCGGGAATGGGGAGCAATGCACTGGGCTGGGAGCCTGGGAACGAGCAACCCAATGCATGATCTTGAGCTAGCCTCAGTTTACCCACAGTAAAATGGGCAGAATGATATGAGAAGACAGGGTTGTACCGAAGACTGCCACGGATTGTCGAGGGGTCCTACCTCCACCTTTGCTCTACTCTCTCTGCTGCGGTCCCTTAATCAGCAGAGCCTCAAAGAGCACTGGCCTTTGGGGACAGGGAGAATCTCAATCCACTCGCTTCAGTCCCCGGGGGCGTCTCCTTTTTCCCCTGCCATCCTCCTGGCCTTTGCTTGGCTGCTCCCCTGTGCGGGACTGCGGCGGGCAGCGTGGGGCTCCCCGCCCACGTGTGTGTGTGAGAAGCAGCGACAGAAGAGGTGTCTGCAGACCCAGAAACTGAGGCCCGGCAAGGCCAGGCGGCCGCCCAGAGTCCATGTGGGGTCAGGGCTGTTTCTGCTGCCGAAGCTGGCCCGGGCCTCGCCTTAGGGGGTCTGTGAACCCTGATCCTAAACCTTGGGGTCATTCCCTGGTCTCAGGGGGTGGGCAGGAGAGCCCAGCCTAGCCTGTTAGCCCTGCCAGAGACTAGAGGTCATGGCCCAGAAAGGGTGGCCATGTGCTCCAGGTCACACAGCAAGGTGGCTTGGGCCAAGTCCCACCCTCATGAGGCTCTTCCCACCTGGTGTCTGCACCCAAGGCCTGGAGGTCAGAGGGCTCACCTGTGGGCCAAGACAGACCAACCATGGGCTGCACGTGAGTCACCTGGACCCCTAGAGCCTCTGACTCTGGACTTCCCCCATCCATCCCAGGTGGGGCCTGAGAATCTGGTCCTAATCAGCAGCCCCGGGGCCAGGGAGACAGCTGGGCTGGGAGGTCTGGGCCAGGGCCAGGGTTTTCTGCAAAGCCTGGACTCTGGGAACTCCCAGCCAACTCCCACCTAGAGTTTCCATGGGGATGAGGTGGTGAGCTCCCCATCATCAGAGGTGTGTAAGCAGAGGCCAGCAGCCACGGAGGCTGTTGAGGGGACTCCAAACACCTGGGAGTCTCTGGGTGGAGATAAAGGCATCACTTAGGTTTCTGGCCGGCGCTGCTGCTCTCCTGGCCCAGCCACAGGCTCTGCCCACCCCAGATGTCCTCAGCTCCAGTCCTAGGGCTCTCGGTCCTGGTGGCACCAGGCCTTCGAACACGTGGCTCCTTTCACCTGGAATGCCCTTCCCCGCGCCGTGGCAACCTCTGACGCCACCCAGGGCCTCAGCTCGGATGGCACCTTCTCCCCAGAGCCCCCTCTGCCCCCGGCTGACTCTGGCCCTCCTCTGGGCCCCCACACACCCTGCTCTCCCCGGTCCTTACACTGACCACACTGAACTGTGAACCACGAGGGCCAAGACAGCAGGGAGGGGTCAGTCTTGTTCTCAGTTGTGTCCCCGCTGGCTAGAACAGGGCCTGTCATTTGAGCATGAACATCTGCTGAATGAATGATGGGATGGATGAATTACCGATCTGGGGAACCCGCCCATCTGGAGCACACAGAGTTCATGCACCACTCGACGTGAGGCTGTCACTCGCAGTCCACTAACCATCCCGTCTGCATTCTCCTTCCCCGGCAGCCAAGACGCATGAGGGGAGGCTGCTTGTCCCCTTGTCCAGTCCCTGAGGACCGACCCCCACCTACTCTAAGGGCCACCCCCAGAAGAGGGGAATCAAGCTGAATTTTGTGGGGGACATCCTTGGACCTCTGGGCCAGGGGCTGTTTGGGGGCAGGGGACCCGGGTCAGGCTGCACCTCTCTGAGCCTTTGGCTTCCCCGGTAGGAACCCACTGGGAGATCGCAGCCCTGTGGGCCCCACAGCCATTTCTCGGGCAAGGCTAACCTCCCAGGCCACTAGGTAAATCCACAGACTGCCACCAACCTGTCCAGGCGTCCCTTCAACCACCCCTCCTTGGCACACCCAGCTCACACCGCAAAGTCCTGCTTCCTGCCCTTGCCCGTGCTCGGAGCCCTGCCCCGGCCCCAGCTGATGCCCACCGGCCCCTGGAGGCCAAGTTCAGGCCCCACCCTCTCAGCCATGGAGGCAGCTGAAGTTGCAGAGACCCAGGGTCAAATCCCAGCTCTTCTACGTCCCAGCTGGGTGACCTTGGGCAGGTATGTGCTCACCTGTGCAAAGGGGCTACCGGATGATTAAGCAGGAAAATGAAGCATGTGTTTGGCCGGGCTTGACTCAGAGACGGACACTATAAATCAGAGTGTCCCAGATGGCAGAGCCGGAGGGAGAGGGAGGACTGCGCGAACTTGGGACACCAGGCCAGCCTTCCCGTTGGCTGGTGCCAGGACCGGAGGCCGGTTCTTGGATTCTGGCTCTGTCACTTAGCAGCCGAGGGACTTGGGCAAGGCACAGGCCTCTCCCAGCCTCAGGGGCCTCATCTGTGAAATGGGGACGAGGGGCCCTGCACCATGGCCGAGGCCTGGCCTCTGCAGGGGCCTCCCTGAGTGGGTGGGTGTCACAGCTCCCTGTCTCTGCTGTGCCACCAGCGCATCACAGCTGGGTGCATTTCCCCGAAAGCCTTGCTCTTTCCTACCCCCGGGAGGCCCGGGAATGGGCTGGCAGGGCCACCAGGTTTCCAGACTGATGCTGTCCCCACCTGCTGCCTCCAGCCTGACAACCCCCAATCCTCTCCCCCAACCTGCGGAGCTTCGTCAGGGCCTGAGTCCCCATCAGGCCCCAAGGGATGCCAGCGCTCCGTCAGAGAGCCGGAGTCCGGGGGGAGGGAGGCACTGCTGGAGGCCACAGGAGGGGGCAGTGTCCGTCCTCCGCAGTGGCTGCCACTCTCCGCGGCGTTGGCCCCGTGCCCCACTACTCCGGCCTCCCTGAGTGTTTGGCCTGTGCAGAGGCGGCTGCTTGGCCTGCAGGGAAGAGAGGCAGCAAAGGGGATTCTCGGGCCCCTCCTGCCCCAAAGGCCCCGGTTCGGCCAGTCTGAACACAGGCCCCACCATGTGCCTGGGCAGGCCAAGTGTCAAGCCCAGAACCCTGCCCTGGTGCCTGTCTGCCTGTCTGACTCCTTCCTCCTCTCTGGCCAGAAGGGCTAAGGCTTACGGCCACCCCTGTTCCAGCCTCAGGTGCTCAAGTCCCTGATGCTGCCGAGACCAGCCTCGGGGCCCTGTAGGACTCTGCTGCGCATGCGTGTGGGGAGGGGGTCGTCCCAGCCGTAATCCAGGACAGCCCATGCCTCTCCCTCCCAGGCCTGGGTGGGCCTCAGGCCAGCTCTGCCCAGCCACCTCCCTACCCTACCAACTGCCATCCACCGCTCCCCAGGGCCACAGGTCCCCAGGTGCCTCTGCCAGACCTTTTCCACCCGGCCCTGTCCCCCAGCCTGCCCTGCACACCCCACACCCCTGCCTCATGGGCCCCACACATTGTGGGGCCTGCCCTCATGCTGCATCTGGGTCCCAG
>VBSM01003230.1:3563835-3579788 GCA_008086735.1 Cheirogaleus medius | reverse complement strand
CCCCCCCCCCCAACTGGGGCAGTGAGGGGCAGACACAAGGCCAGGTGCCTGTGGCATGAGGGCCTGCAGTTCATGTGGCTGCAGGTCAGACCTAGTGCGTGTGCAGGGCTTTGTGTGCGTGGTGTGCGGCGAAGTGTTTGAAGGAGCAGCATGTGCGTGTGGTGTCTGTCATCCATGAGGGTGTGTATGTGCCACCGGGTGTGTGCACATGTGTTTGTGAGTCCACATGTAGAGGAACGAGTGTCCAGAGTGTTCATGGCCACCAGTGTGTGCCAGGGCATGAGGAGGTGTGCAAGGCCTGGGGCTGGGAGTGGCGTGGGTGCGTGTGCACAGATGTGTGTGGATGTCATGGGGAAGGGTGACCCTCTGGCCTGGACACAGCCCCAGCCCTGGTTGCCGCCCCTGAAGCCTCCATCAGAACCGCCTCCCTGCCCCCTTTGGTCCAATCAGCCAAAGGCCCCAGCAGGAAAGCTGATTGTCACAGCCCTGCCCGGCCCTGCCCTTTCCAAGCTGATTACATTTTTCTGCTTATTTCTGCTTTTGTCACTGATTAATCACAGCCCTGTCTTGGGGTCTGGAGAGACGGGGCTCAGTGAGAGATGCCCAGCTGTGCTGTGCTGGGCTGGGCCTGCACCCCAGCACGTCGGGCACTGCTCCGGGGGGAGCTCCCAGTGGCAGCCACAGCCCCAGCCGTGTATCTGTCTGTCTGTCTCCCCAGGCCTCTGTGGGCTGCCTGTTAGGACCTGGAGCTGGGGTGTGAGAGGCCCCAGAAAAGGCCCCACCCCAAAGCTCCCCTCGGCCCCTGTCCCGTTGTCTGCAATGCCACCATTAGGGCTGCAGCCTCTGAGCTCCCTCAGGGTTGGTTTTTTGGGTTTTTCTTGGTTTTTTTTGAGACAGAGTCTCACTTTGTTGCCCGGGCTAGAGTGAGTGAGTGAGGTCTCGGTTTCCCCACCCGGGAAGCGAGGGTGGCAGTGCCGGGTCCCAGGCAGCAGTAAGGATGATGTGAGGTAGCAAATGAGAGGTGCCTGGCAGCGCCTCCCCTCATCTCTGGGGAGTTTCCTATTAGCATGAAAATCCCCCCAGAGGAATAGGAATTAATAATAATTACAGCTTTGAGTATTGATTGAGCGTGGGAGCCGCAGCGGCGTTTACCGCGTGTTCGGGCTGCGTAGGCCCTGGGCCAGCCGGCTCGAGATCAGGACCCCCGGCCGAGGGAGGGCGTGGGCTGGAGGCTGCTGGGGGGCTGGCTGGAAACTGTGCTGCCGCAGAGCGTGTTGGCGCTCACCCGCGCAGGGCCGGCTCCAGGTCTTGCTGCCCAGGAAGGGGTGGAAACGGTCCCTGAGTAAATCAAGCAAAAGTCAAGTAGCCTGCCTTGTGCAGCCAGGCCCCGTGCGTCCGCTGAGGGAGCTTGTGGATGTCCACAGAGACACGGCCTCCTCCCAGAACTTGGGCCTCTGTCTGTGGCCCAGGGGTCGAGCTGTCCACCTTGTGACAAGTGTGCTCCCTGAGGTAGGCTCCCTCCAGGCCAAAGGGACAGGGCCCACTGGGGATTATAGCCCCAAGTTGATGGTGCACCCTACTGCTTGGCCCACTGCTGTCACCCCAGTCCCCTGTGACTCAGACCAATCCCTGTCCTCTCCCCTGGTGCACAGCCACGGCCCATAGCACCTCGCCACCATGTGCCACAAGCTGCACCTGCTCCGCTTCTAAATCTGCTGGGTGGGTACACAGGCCACACCTGGGCTGTGCTTGTGACCTGCTGAGTGCCCCGCCACACCTCGGAGCACAGTGCAGTCTGGTTCCAATTTATAGACGAGGACACCCCTGCCCAGAGAGCTGCAGGGACCAGGTTGGCCATCTGAGGCACAGCTGGGGGCAGGACCTGGGCCATGCTGACCTTCCAGGCTCAGCAGGAATCCTGCGGCCTCTGGGAACCGCCATCGACCGCCTGGGCCCGCCATCCCTAAGTACCGAGGTTCACTGGGCAACCCATGGGTGCCAGGCCCTGCGCCCCAGGCCAGGAGTCAGAGGACGACAGGGAACTGCTTGTGCTCAGGGCTTGCAGAACAGGGGCCAAGGCTGTCGCTCATGATATCTGCCAAAAGGCTGGGGCAGCGGTGGGGGTGGTGGTGTGAGGGGCGGCACAGTGTTTACAGAGGGACATCGAGGCAGGACTTGAAAAGTCTCTGGACATGGGGTGGAGGAGGATGCGGCACCACGAGCGGTAGGAGCTCTGCATGGAGAAGCCAGAACTCCGTGCAACCTTGCTGAGCCTCAGCTTACCCACCTGTTAAATATTATAGGAACACACCTGGCCCTTGGAATGAATGATTAGATTCTGCATGCAAAGTGCCCAGTGCAAGGGACATGGTGACTCTTACTGCAAGTCAGGGGAAGTTCAGGGACAGGAGCCAGGGTGAGCAAAAGCTCAGAAACATGAAAGGACCACGCATAGCTCTGCAGGATGGGGTCTAGGTCTGTGTCCCCCAGGTCTCCTGTGCCCAACACAGCGCTGGGCTGGGATTGTGAAGGTGGCAGGGGCTGGGTGAATATCTGCCAGATGAATGAATGCGAAAATGAATGAATGAATGATCACCCACTCGCCCGCCCGCCCTCGGCATTGCAGCCCCGTCCTCTCCTCTGCACGTCACAGGGGAGCAGATGGCGTGATCGAAGGGTGTGAATTATGTCTGTCGCTCCCCCATCTGGGGAAGGTGCTGCCGCCATCACACTGCACTCCCTGGGGTGCCCACCAGGGACGCGTGGGCCTTGGGCCTTCCCAAGAGGGATCTCCACGGACCTCCCCAGCTAATCCTTGGCTCAGGGGGCTGGAAACACCAGGAGAGGCGACCCACTGAAACCCGTGACTCTGGGAAGTTCCCCAAGTGGCAGGGACACAAGGGGAGAGAAGTGGGGACCGCTATGTCCAGAGGCCAGACCTCTCCCTCCCTGAGACTGAGCCTGGAGACGGGAGCCCTCTCCTCTCAAGACCAGCCTGGTCCCCAGTCCCCTTGCCGGAGACCTCTCCTCCGAGGCCAGCACCCTTGTCACCACCCAGTTCAGCACCAGGGAGAGCTCCCGGCAGAGCTCAATGCCCAGCTATGGAGGGTGACACTGTGGAGGGACCAAGGAGAGGCAGCCACAGCAATCAGTGAACCCATTGTCCAGAGGCGGACACCAAAGGGAACAGGGGATAAGCACCAAGTTCAAGGTCGTGCCGGGACCACTGAACACAGCCCTGTCTGAGCCCAGGGTCCTTCTGGGAGAGAAGGTGAGGGAGGTGGGAGAGGGTATCAAGGGAAGGCAGAGGCTATGGCCTCTGCTCCTTGGCTGAGGAACAATATTGTTCCAAGGACCCGCTGGGGACAGTGTCTGGAGGTGAATAAAATATTCATCGTCCGGGCAAACTCACGAAGTCACTTGATGAATAATGGAATTTATAGACTCGAGGATGCAGACCGGGCGGGGAGGGGTGTGGAGGCCTCTGTCTGCTCTGATCCCGGCCCTGCTCTGGCCACCCACCTCCAAACCCTCAGAAGCCCAGCTCCTGAAGGTGATGGGAGTGGACAGGACAACAAGGGACAGAGTCCATGTGAGGGACACAGGCAAAGGGGACAGAACCTTGAATTTGTTGCTCTGTGAGAAGGAAATTGGTGATTGCAAAAGAGCAATAGGAGTCCCATGTTGCTGGGATAAAGCCTGACCACTGTCACCAGCTCTGTGCTCTCAGTGTGGCACCTGTCCTGGCCTCAGTTTCCTCTGCTGTGAAATGGGCTTGATGCTGTCCCCGAACAGCCTGCTGCAAGGACCTGCTGAGATGATGAAGGCAAGGGTGGCTATTGCCGCTGTCCCTAAGGCTGGACCTTCTGAGCCTCCTTCTCCGGCCCCCCATCCCCTGAGCCCAGGTGTGGTCTGCCCTGGCTGCTCCGGGTCCAGCTGGCAGGTGAGGGAACATGGCCTCCAAGCTTCCAGCCCTCAGGGCAGGGGTGATGTCACAAACCGCAAAAGCCTGGCCGCGCAGGCACACACTGGCGCACACGGCCCTGCTCCCAGACAGGCTCTGCTCCTGCTGGGCTGGGCTGGGGTCCGGGCAGGGGTGTTCTTCAAAAGCCACCTAGGAGCTTCCAGGGTGCAGCCAGGGCTAGAACCAGCCTTTCAAAGGGAAGGGCCTGGTGGGGGAAACTGAGTCTGGGCAGAGGTGAGAGGAGCTTGGGGATGTCCAACCTAGGAAATCACAGACATCCTGTCCCTGGTGTCCTCTGTGGCTCCCCCCAAGGAAGTGGGAGCCTGCGCCAAGGCCTGGGAGGCTGCGCCAGGGGTCAGGACCCTGCACAGACGGGAAGAGTCCACGGGTGCTGCGGGGCTGGCCCTTGCTCCAGACCCACTTCCTGAGTGACAGCTGTGGCGGCTGTCGGGGGACGAGGCACGAGGCAGCTCTTAATTGCTCTGGGGCCCTAGAGCCCTGCTTCAGTCTGCTGCCTCTGATGAGCTGCCCGGCGACCTGCCCGGGCGCCTGCTCACCAACAAGAGGCCCCATCTCCGTCAGCCCCAGCATCAGCCTAGGGTGATGGGTAGAGTTTGAAAGTCACCTCTCCTCGCCAGGGTCTTGCCACCCTCAGAGCAGGCGAATCTGGGACCCTGCAGTCCCCCAGGGCCTGGTCCCCCTCCTCTCGTCATCTCTGCGTGTGACATAAAGGGCTTGTGCGTACACTTCCACTTTAGCCAAGAGCCACTCCGCCCCGCCCCGCCAGCATGGCTGTGGGGTCAGAGGCCCGGGCAAGCCGCTGGACCTCTGATTCCTGATGTCTCACCTGGGAACAAGGGGCCTGCTTCTCAGGGTGAGCGCAGAAAGGCCAAGTCCTGGGAGGTGCTGAGCCCAGGGTCCGGGACAACACAGGCGACAGCCTTTAGCACACCCTTCGGGCCGGGTTCTCAGGTCCTGGCTGCTTCCCTGTCCCCAGCTGACCAGAAACCCTTTCACTGCCCCGCCCCGCCTCTGCCCCTCTCATTTTGTGGAAGCCACCCAGTCTGACACTGCCCCGCACGTGGATTGCTGCCTCCACCTGCCACCATGCAGCCTGGGTGTAGCCTGTGTTTGCATACCTCCAGGGACGGGGAACTCACCTTCCAGGCACAGTGGCTAGTACTTGCCTAGTCCCTGGGCTCTGCCTTTGTCCTCAAAGATCTCCCCTGTTTAGAGACAAAGCACTGAGGACCCCTAAAGGAGCCCCCGCACGCCACCTGGGAGAGGGACAATGCTGACCTGTGATTCCCCATCAGAGTGGCACCTCCCTCCTCAGTGGGGGACATCCTATGAAGTTGACACCCTGAGCCTGCGGGCAGGGAAGGGGCAGGAGAAGTGGGGGCCAGGCTTTCAGGGGAGCACTGGAGCACCCCTGTCACTTGTCCCAGGGCTTAGCTGCTGAGATTAGCCTGGCACTGAGATGGGCCAGGGAACATGGGACAGGCCCACACTGGAGGCACAGCCCAGGGAGGGGCTGGGCTTGGGGGCCCTTCCCACCACCCCCAGCAGTTCTAGGGGAACTGGGCTGTAATCCTTTGGCGCCCCTGATGTTTGGGGGCCTGGGCAGGGCCCGAGGATGCCAGGGGTGGTGGGTGGAGGGATTTCCTCCAGGGCTGAGCCAGGCCCACATCCCGGGCCGACCCCCGACAAGGCTCTGCCAATGGCCTCGAGGCCTGCAACGCCCCGGTCGTGTCGCGTCTAAGTGATGATAAAATCGACAGCAGTTTAATTGGTAATTTTAATCCTGGACAGAGCAGTAATGGCGTCACTAATTGGATCGTTAGAGATCTGTGCTTTATGGCTGTGTAATTAGAGGAGCTGCAGGGGTCCGGGGTGAGCTGGGGGGCTGTGTGGGGCCAGGGGCAGGGAGCAGGCACAGGCCCCCTCCTGGGCCATGGCCGGGTCACTGCGGCGACCTCCTGCTCTCTGGCTGCTCCTGGGGAGGCTGAGTGAGGGGCCCGGGCAGGGGTCCACACGCCACCCCTCCCAGACCTGGAGTCCCATCAGGGTGGGAGGAGCAGGACTTGGGGAGCACTTCACAAAGGGACCCCAAACCTCATCCACCAGCTCCCTGCAGATCCGGGTGGAGGGACCCCCACCAAGCCTGGCCACTGCCTGCGTCATCATTCGTGTGTCCCCTGGGCTTGCGTAGGCTTACGAGCAGAACTGCAGCCTCGTGCCCTGGCACTGGTGGCCCCCGGGACTCTGGGTAACCACAAGGTATCCTCATTTTAGAATAGGAAATGTTCTTAAGTCCTGTCCCCCGACCACTTCTCAGATGGGGAAACTGAGGCCCAGGAGGGGAGAGGACGTCCCATGGGTGCTCCACAGCTGCTCTCAGATGTGCGTGTGAGGCACAAGCTTTCCAGCCCCACACGCGCATGCGTGCCTCCGCAGCACACGAGCGCCCAGCCCCAGCCCAGGCACGAGGGGCAGACATCGAGAGGTGCCTTGTGCTGGGCTCGGCTGGGTGGAGCATCCTTTGGATTGTGTTCAAAAAGCTAGAATGAAGCCAGGCACAGGAGCGCTCGACTGTAACCCCAGCACTTTGGGAGGCCAAGGCAGGAGGATCACTTGTGGCCCGGAGTTGGAGGCTGCAGTGAGCTGTGATGATGCCATTGCATTCCAGCCTGGGCAACAGAGTGAGACTCTTTCTCTTAAAAAAAAAAACCCAAAAATCCCAAAAGCTAGAACTGTGCCTGTCACTCAGCAAACATTTGCTAGATTAATGAATGAAAGAAAGAAGGGAAGGAAGGCAGACAGACCTGGGACAGAGGGTCTGTGTCACACGCCCCACCCAGTGGTCCTCCAGGCCCCTCCCATTGACCCTCTAACATCTCTCATTGAGCCCCTGACCCACCACCGGTCACTCTTTCAAACTTTGCATGGTCCCCTCCCAGCCCACCGATGGCTCCCACCTTAGGGCCAAAGTCACCACAGGGGTTCACAGCATCTCTCTCCTCACCTCTCTGCTCTCATCTCCTCCCTGCACTCACCTGCTCAGCTGCCTCCCCTGCCCTGCCTGTCCATGGCCAAGTCAGGCACACTCAGCCCCAGGGCCTTTGCACTTGCTGCGTCCTCTACCAGGATGCTTTCCTCCCGCCACCTTCCTCACAGCCCACTCTTCCAGGTCTTTACTCGAAAGTCCCCTTCCTAGTGGGCTTTCTCTGGCCACTCAAGCTTAAAACATTTTTAAAATGACGATGTCTCTTCTCCCTTGCCCTGCTTTCTTGTCCTGATTTGCATGTGCAGCAAGTGACACGCTGCGGACTTGCCTTTCCTGCCTGCTGCTGGGCTTTGTTCAGGGCTTCGTCCCTGGTGCTGTGACACACAGTAGGTGCTCATACGCAGTTGTTGGATGAACGAAGACCTGGAGCGGCCCTGGGAGGTAGGGGCAGGTTAAGGGTGCGGGTTGGGGGCAGCAGTGGTGGCGGAGACACCCCTGGCTGTCCCGTCCCTGTGGCTGCACGTCTCCCCCACCCCAGCAGCAGCTCGGTCGGAAGCGGCGCCCGGGCAACCGACACCAGCAGGTTACTCTGCGAGGTGGGGCTGGGAGATAAAAATCTCTGTCCTCCTGCCAAACGCCACGGAGCCCCACGTCCTTGGACCTGTCAACCGCACTTACTGTCCCCTCGGCCAGGTCCCCTCGGCCAGGTCGTCCTGTGGCCTCCCACTGCCCCTTCCTGCTCTGCTGATAAGGAGTGCTACCTCTGAGGGGGAGGGGGCCCAAGAAGACCTTGTTCACAAGCAGGGGACAGTGCCTGAGATGTCACCATCAGCATGGGGCGGGTCACACCCCAGCCCAGCAACACCCTGCCCACCTGCCTGGCCCGGCTGCCTCGGCGTGGCCAGGTGATGTATGGCTGGCGGGGCCTGCCAGGAAGCGACGGCAGATGGATGGGCAGTGCCGGGCAGGCTCAGAGCCAGGAGCCGCGGGCAGGGGGTGGGGAGGCGCCTGGCTCTGGAGAGAGCCCTTCCCGGAACATCACCTCCCTGACCGAGGGCAGGACGGCAAGTGCAGAGCTGTCCCGGGCACGGCTCCCAAGCGCAGGCCCTTCGCGAGGGGCAGTGCGGGGAGTGGGAGCTCTCGGCCCTGCGCTGCATCTCTCCAGGCCTCGGTTTCCTCATCTGTAAAATGGCAACACGGCACCCACTGGGAGGCGGGTGGATCAACAGAAGCACAGTCCCAAGACTCGGGGTGCACCAGCCCTGACAGACCTGTCCCCAAAACCCAGCTTCCTCCTGCCCGTGTCTCCTGGCCTAACCCCTCCCTACCTTCCTCTCCCGCAGCCAGACGTGGACGGGACCTCAGAAAATTCCCAGTGCAGTCTCCCTCCCATTTTCCAGATGGAAAACTGAGGTCTTGAGAGAGGAAAGCCCTGTCCAAGGGCAGTGGGAGGGCTTGGGAGACCCCTCGTGGTGACTCCTGCAAGGACCCCCTCCCACCCTGAGCGTGGGAGGGTGGCACGTGACGGCCGTCTCTGCTGCCCAGCAGGGGGGAGGACAGGCAGGACAGCGCCAGGCACAGGGAAGGGGCTGGGGGGGCCGGTGCAGCTGCTGCGGCCAAGGCAGGATGCGCCAGACGCCTCCGTGGGCTCTGTCTGCGTCCAAGGAGACCAGGACACTGGGCGGGCGGGCGGCGTGTCCTTGCTAGCTGGGCCTGGAGGAGGGATGGGGAGCGGGGGGGGGGGGTCATTCTGGGAACAGGGCTGGGCAGCGTCTCCTGCTGTCTGCTCACCTGCCCCGCTCCCCGGAGGGCCCGGACCCCACGCGGGGTCCCAGTGGCTGTGGCTTGCGACACGGATGTGCACAGACAGGGCTGGCGGGACGTGGCCTGTCCGTGCGGACGTGCGCTTCTGTGGGTGGCTGTGGTGCATGCGTGCTGTGGTCACTGGGTGCCGGGGTGTACGTGCACACGCAGGGCTCTGACACCTGGGGCCAGGACACAGCAGGTGTCCAGTCGGGGCAGATGCATGTGGACACATGACCTGGTGGTGCACATCGCACACGTGTGCATGCGTGTGTGACACGTGCTCATGCAAGCCCCCTCGGGCCCTGCACAAACAGCCTCGGTCAAAAGGAACAGGGGCAGCCCCCACGGGCAGGTGGGGAAACTGAGGGCAGCAGCCTGCCTAAGGCGCTGGGTTAGCACCTGCAAACTCAGGAGAATGGCCCCTGCCTGCCCCGTCCTCACAAGGTGGGGCTCAGACAAGAAAATGTCCCACCAAGGTGGGAGGCAGGAGTGTCCCTGAAGACAGCTCTGCGGCTGATTCCGGCTGGGCATATTCTGGGATGTGAGTCTTGCCTGGACTTGTTCCTCTGAGCGGGGACAGGGCATGGGCTGTGGCATCCAAGGGCTGACAGGTCTTCTGGGGTCCCTCAGGGCAGCTCCCTGCTCAGGGCCACTGGCCAGGACCTTTGCAGAGGCGGGTGGCCTGTCTGGAGGGTCCCCTCTCCAAGCCTCAGTTTCCTCCCCTGTAGAATGAGCCCCCAATCCTCCCGGGTCCTGCCGGGAAGGGCTTTCGAGGGCCCAGATGCCACAGCCGTGAAGCAGAGGGCTGGAGACCCAAGGTCGTCTCGGGGACAGGCGATGGTCCCGGCCGTGCCAGGCCGTCTCTGCACGGGCTCGGCTGCCCACCTGCCAGTCTGGGAGGGGAGGGGAGCTGGGCAGGGGGAAGGAGGCGTTTGGAGGAATCCGAGGCAGGGAGGCAGGCCTTCCGGTTCAGTTAGTGAAGGGATTTGTCATTTTAATGATGCGATATTTCTTCCTGGCTCCTGTCTGTGGCAGCGCGAAGGGGACAGCTGCCTTCCTGAATGAGGAGGTACCGGAGCTGGTGGCGGGTGTCTGCACACTCCCAGCCTCTCCAGGTGGAGGGGGAAGGAGCCTGGGGTCCGAGGGGCCATGAGCTGTCACAGAACGTTGCCTTCAGCCCAACCCTGGCTCTCCCTCCCTGCGTGACCTTGGACAAGTCCTTCTCCACCTCTGAGCCTCAGTTTTACCATCTTTAAAATGAGGCTAAAACTGCCACCCTCGGGGCTCCTGGCACTGACCACTGTCAGCTCCAGGCCTTCAACCCTCCTCTTCCCTGCCACTTCCCGGCGTCCCCCGCTAGGGCCCGCTCATCACCCCGGATGTGTGCAGACCCCTGGCACCCTCGGCAGGCCACCCCGCTGGGCAGCAGCAGGGGCTTCTGGAAGTGCCAACCTGGCCCGACTCCCTGTCACCCTGGGGTGAGTCCAAACTGGCCTCGCCCCACTCCCCAGCCTCCCCTGGCCCCTGTTCCCATCCGGTCCCCACCATCCTGAACTTGTCACCACTGTGTGGACATGCCTTGCCCTTTCTCACTTCTAGGCCTTTGTAGAAGCTGCTCCCTCTGCCCAGCGCAGTCTGTGGTCCCTCGAGTCTGCTCAGAGACCTCCTCTGGCCCTCATAGCCACCCTCTATTTGCCCTGTGACCACATTTGTCACATGGAGGGTGATGGCTGGTTTCCTAGTCTGTTTTGCTCATTGCTGTGTCCAGCACATAGTAGGCCCTGGGTAAATGTGTGTTTGTTGAATGACTGAATGGGCGGCTGCAGACATGCCCTGCCGACCCTGGAGCGCAGCCCCGAGGGAGGCCCGGCAGGTGGCCCATCCATCAGCTTGGCGCTGCGCCTGACCAGATGGCGCTGAGCCCCTGGGGAGGGGGGAGGAGGGAAAGATCCATCACCCAGTGGTTGGCTGTGGGTGTGTGGGTGTGTCGCACCTGCCCCCCGACGGGGTCCTCATCCATCATGCTGTCCCTGCGATGTTGGGAGGCGGTGAGCAGGCTCCTCAGCATGGAGCCTCCTGAAAGCTGCCGCTCTCTGGAGCACAGGGGAAACTGAGGCCTGGAGAGGGGCTGCAGAGGCCCGAAGTGGGGGCTCTGGGGCCAGACCAACTCGAGAACATCTGAGGGACATCTCTGGGACTCACTTGTGTAGCCCTAGGCGAGTCTCTGGGTTCTGGGAGCCCATTTCCTCATCTGGAAACAGGGGACGCAGCAGTGTCCCCTCACCAGGGGGAGGAGGCTTTGCAGAGACGGGCTCGTGCCTGGCGCGCCGAGGGTGGGCTGGCTCGGAGGACGTGCCCAGCCCCGCGCTGGCCTCGACTCAGGCAGGTCTGCCTAATTGTCTGGGCCGTCAGGGGAAGGAGACTTTGACGGATGCCTCTCCGGCCAGAGAGGCTGGGGGGGTGGCTGAGTGATGACCAGGCCCTGCGGTGATCACAGCTCAGCTGGCCCGACCACCTGGCCGGGGGTGGGGGGGACATCACGCATCAGACTCTCCCAGCCCCCACGCCCAGTTGCTGGGAAGTCACCTCCTCCCTCCTCCTCCCAGCATTTTAATTATAAAAACAAGCGCTTTCCAGGCTGTCATTTCACCTGAATCACACACGGGCCTAGGGAGTGGGGTCAGATCCTCGGGCTCCGAGATGCTCATTCCACAGACGGGCAAACGGACACGCATTCGTTCACTCCCATGTATGTAGTGAGCACCTCCTGTGTGCCAGGCTCTGTGCTGGGCACTGGGGGACCCAGAAGAGCAGGCCAAGGCCACTGCTTGTCCCGGGCACTCTGGAAGTCACAAGTGGATCACGCCTGCCTGGCAAGAGACAGTTTACTGGATACCATCCCTCCTGGTGGCGCGAGCTCCCTGGCATCAGGGGAGCTAGCCCTGTGCAAGCACTTTAAGTACATTATCTCGTTTACTTGTCCCAGGCGACATCAGTGACCCAGCTGAGCAAACTGGAGCTCGAAGGGCTGAAGTGACTTGCTTGGAGTCCTCGCCCCTCCCCCCCACTCCCGCTGGAGGAGGAGGCGGGTGGCGCCTGAGCTGCACCTGGGATCCTGCTGTGTCCTCCCCCCCGGGGAGCCTGACCCCACATCCCAGCTCCTCCCCTGCTGGGGGGAGGCCAGGACTGAGACCACCCCTCCCAGAACCCGACCCCACCCCTGGCCAGCCCAGGCCAGACTCCCTGGGCGTGTCCCCACAGCTGAGCCCCTCAGAAGGTCGCTGGCCACAGCCAGGTGCCCTGAGGGGAAGGACTCAGGCGGGGGTTCCAGGGGCTGCAGGGAGCATTAGGGAGAGATCAATATGCGAGGCCAGCGCAGGTCACTGTTGGTGTCATTTTCCTCTTCCTCAGGGCCTGGCCAGAGCAGGCATTCAGAAGACATTGTGGCCCTGACCCCACGCACACAGGGTCAGTCCAGGGTCAGGGACAGGGCCCGTCAGGGCCTGGTCTCCTGAGCTAGGCTGGGGGTGCTGGACCGACTTCTGGGGGGGCTGGGGACTGGGAGAAGGGGCCCCGCTCGCCCGTGCGACCTGCCCAGTGGAGCTGAGCCGGCTCTAATGAAGTGGGCTAGCCCCAGGCCACACTGATTTCACATCTCAGTGGCCACTTCCCAGCTGGTAAATGTCACTGGAGAAAGCCGCCACGGCACCTGGCAAGGGCCCAGCAGTGGGTGGGGGCGGACAGGCTGCCAGAGGGGCCGGGGATGCCCGTGGAATGCCGATGCCCGCCCAGGGCCCGCCCATCTGTGAGGAGGGGCTGCGCCTGATGGCTGAAACTCTGTCACTCACTTGGGGACATTTGTAACCACCAGCCCCCTTCCTGCTATCAACCCACAATGGCCACGCCCCAGGGCTCAGAGGGTTGCCCCTAAAAGCCACATCTGCCCCTTTCATCACAGGGGGCCAGTTCACGGAGGTCCAGAGAGGGGCACCGCGGCCCAGGGTCCACGCGTGGAGGCAGAGCTGAGTGACAGTCCCTCCCGGCTCACATCGCCCCCCGGCCCCAGCCCTGAGCTGTCTCCTTTGATAACTGACTCAGGACAAGCTAACGGAATGGCAATAACCACGCAGCGGCAGCCGCGTTTAATAAACTCTCGCTGCAGCAAGCGCTGGCCAGCCCCGGGTCTCTGTGATCTGTGCAACCGAGGACCCTGCGGTCCCGGACCCTTAACTGAGCAGTGCTGGGAGCCGACAGCCTCCCCAGTCCTTGGGGGACCCCTTCTCTGTCCTGCTCCCCATCTGTCGGCCTGCGTGTTCCTCCCCTTCCCCATCTCGGTGGTCAGGAGGTGGGAGGTAGGGCGAGGGGGAGTCTGGGCTGTTGCTCTTCTCTGCTCACCCCAGACTCTTTCCTGGCCCAGGGGCTGGAGGGAGGGAGAGGGGCTCTTACCCGCTCCAGGTCTGGTTCTCTTTCTAGAACCTCCACCTCCAGGTCTGAGACCTGAAAACCAAGGTTTGCCCAACACACACCCCCCCAGACTCAACATCTCCTGGGCACATTCGAGCACCCCAAGTCACGTAGATGGCTCCTGCCTGGACGGGGCGTCAGGGTGGCTGGTGCCAGTCCTGTTGTTGGAGGGTCCCGGAGGGTCGGAAGCAGCCAGTGAGTCAGGAGACCGTGTCACCGGCCACCCCTGAGCTCCTGGCCCCCTGGCATCCCCCGTCCCCTCCCTCCCTGCCTAAGGAGCTCCTTACACTGGGCTTGTGTCCCCGAGCCCTGCCTTGCTGACTCCCCGCCCACTGCCCAGCATGGACTGGCCACAGCAGGGAGTGGGCAAGGGAGGGACCCTGGGCTCAGGCTGCCCCTGCAGCCTCACAAACCACCTTCCCGAGGAGACACCCGCTCCACCTGGGAGCTGCTCCCTGCTCCCCCTTCTTGGCACTTCTGGGGACCTTCCCGCGTGGCATGGGGAGCCCTGGCATCCCCAGCCGCTCTCCCCCTTGCCTGGGAAAAGAGGAGGGAGGAGAGAAAAGCCGTATTAATAAAAGAACAGGATACTGCGACTAACTCCGCAGCGTGTGCAGCTCAGAATAGCAATGTGCTTTCTCAAGGCAAACAGAACTCCCCAGGTGTTAATGCAAATTCACTCCAGTTAAGATGAAAGAGGGCTGTTTCCCCCTTTGCTGGTTAATATGAAGGACTTAATAGATTCAGCCTGGGGAACTCAGGGACTCAGCGAGCCTGGAGGCAGGGCTGGGGGAAGGATGCAGGCGTGGGCAAGGAAGGGAGGTCCCCCGTGGGTTTCAGGGCACAGCAACTGTCACAGCAGGCCTGGCGATGCTGCGGCTCATGCCACCCCCAGCCTCTACCCAAGGCGACAGGAGCTGGGCCTGGCCACCCCCTGCCCGCAGCACTGGCAGCACAACAGCCCCTCCCAAATTTGTGCCAGAGGAGCCTGGGGGAGAAAGGAGGGGAGAGGTGGGACCCCTAACACAGGCCAGGCTGGCTGTCCCTGCAAAGCACCTGCTTCCAGCCCAGCTCCTGGCCGTGGCCGTGGCCGTGGCTGCCCCAGTGGGATCCTGGGATCACTCCGCTTTTGGCTTCCCTGAAGGTGAAGCTGCTTTGACAGGGGCCAGTCTGTGGCACTGGGACCTAAGGGGCCTCAGAGTTCCTCTGGTCCAAACCCGGCCTTCTACAGCTGAGGCATGAAAGCCCAGAGAGCCGAAGGCACTTACTCAAGGCCACACAACCAGAAGCAGAGAGCTGGAGGGACCAGAGCCCACGGCCCGCTGGATGCCTGAGCTGCCCTCTGCTGGGACAGACGGTCCCAAGGGTCTGCCAGCCCGGCTCTTCCTCCCAGAACGGAGCTCCTCTCCAGCCCCGGCTCCGGGGCCAAGCTGCTCGCCCCAGACAGCTCGCATCCCGCACGCACGCACGCAGGTTGGGGAATACGTAGGGCCCGAGCTGGGCCGCTGCTGGGGAGGGAGGAGATGCCAGGCACGCTGGGCTGTGGCAGGTGTGTGCCAGGGGTCCCGGGGAGGCACCGCCCGGGCTCAGCTGGGCATAAAGGGAGATTTAAGGGAGACCCGGGGGAAGCCGGGCATGAGGTTGGGCTGTCCCCATCCGTCCATTCCATTTGTCAGAATTTGACTCCTCTAGCGCAGGGTAAACGGCACAGCAGGTACCTGCCCAGGACACCTCAGCAGCCTCCTTTCCTTTGTTTACTGACTTAATTCCTCCAGATCAAAGGCTGCCCCTTCCTCCCAAGCCGAAGGCAGTCGAGCAGGCGGGGAATTACATCATTTATATTGGAAATGGGCAAGGCTCCATGGGGACTTCTCCCTTGTGCCTGATAAGAGAAAATTAGGTCACTGCTGTGCCTCCCGGGCGCCTGCAGTTGGGTTCTTGGAGCCCAGGTGCCCACAGGGTCAAGGAAGAGCCCTGAGTGCAGAGCCCAGTGTGGCCCACCCAGTTCTCTCCCACCCTGAGCCTCCGGTAAATTATTGACCCGAGCCTCGGGTATTAATGTGACAAAACAAGAACATCCTTCCCAGGCAGCTCCAGGCGGGGGTTATCTATCATCTCCTGGGCTTTGCAGCTGGCACTGGGCAAACACAGTGACACAAACAGGCCAGATGCAGGTTCATTAAGCTCGGGGTGCAGGTGGAGGTGAGGGGGGCCCACGTGGGGAAGTCCTGGTCCTTCTGAGCTGTGACATCCTCTAGGTCACCGTGGTTCTTTTCTCTGCTCCTTCCTGTCCCCTGTCCCCAAAGGAAATATTCAGAAAAAGAGCCATCCACCCCGAGTGGTGACACACATCTAGGAAAGGTGCTTAGCACTTTCCAGGCTTTAGTAATCCTCATGACACCCTATAAAATTCCATTTTACAGATGAAGCAACTGCAGCACCCCAAAGCTAGGCAATTGCCTAGGCTTTCATGGCCGGTCAGTGGCGGAGCAGGGCTTTGAACCCAGGTTTGTCTGAGCTCCGTGTCAGGGAGGGCTCCGCTGTTTCCCCGGCTCCCGCTGCGGCAGGTTGTAAAGAAGTTTCATAGCAGCAGCACTGCTGTATGTCCAGGTTCTTAGAAACCTGAGCGTTTCTGTCTCCCACTCTCCTTGTTTTCCTGGCAATGTCCCCCCACCCGGTGACCTTACAGAGGGGACAGGAGGTCTGGTGGGG
>VBSM01003230.1:3551359-3563735 GCA_008086735.1 Cheirogaleus medius | reverse complement strand
AAAGGCAACAAAACCCAGCAAAGAACTAGGCTGATCTCAATATCAAAATGCCAGGCGATATTATTAATTCTAACCCTACTTCATGGGGACCTCGGATCTCAGTGTGAGCATGTCACTGTCTTTTGGGGTTTGAGGTTGTCTTTTACAAAAAGGTTAGGTAAAAATATTGTCTGGACAGCTTAAAATGACCAGTATTTTCGAAGTGCTTTCTCTGGCTTAGACTACATAGGAAATCAAACTGCTTCCAACCACTAAAAATAACAATCTCCATTTGAGAAGGGAACAAGTTTCATATTATTTATCTAATAAAAATCTGGTTACTAATTCTATATATTCAAAGCTAATAAAAAATGTGAAAACTTTCAAAATTCTCTAATTTATCAACATCAAACAGCTTTCCAAAATATATAAAAAACTAGTTGTTTAACTCAAACATTTTGGGAAATTTTTGTGTATTCTGATGGGCTATCTTCCCTATCGGCTTGTACAATGGACACCTGAAGTGTATTCTGACAATGTGGCGGGCAGGTCTCTTACAAGTCCTGATGACCACGTTGTGCCATCTCAATCTCTGATTTTAGGCTGCAGTGATTTGGGACAGAGTTATCCTATAGTAGTTTTGGTCATAATAAAGGAGGTTTATTGATTAAAAAAATAGAAACAAAACACAAAAAACATAAGCTCTGGAGTGATGGTTTCCAACTTCAAGTGCAAATGTCGTGTAGGCCTGTGACAGTAGCTCTGCCTCAATGTCTCTGCTGACAGCACCCGGCCCCAGGGGCCCTGCATGTCCCCACCCTCCAGAGCCTGGCATGGGGACCCTCAGAAGCAGAAATGCCTGGAGGGGGCACCCAGCCCAGTGCCTTACTTTTCTGGTCTGGAACCAGGTGCGGAGGGGAAATGGAGGCATTGGGACCCCATGCAGGGCTCTCACCACCCCCAGTAACGCTTAAGGCCCCACAAGAAGAGGGAGGGAGTTCCCAGGTGCAGGTGTCGCTAAGGGTGCCTGTCATCAGCACAAAAGGAAGCGTCCTTTTGCCACCAACACAAGGGGCTGTGGTCGAAGGCCCCGGGCGGTCAGGGAGGGCCGAGAGGCTGTTCCCTCACAGAACCACGAGAGCCAGCCCCACACCAGCCCGTCTCGCCACCTCCACGTCCTGAGGGACAAGCGAACTGAGGAAGCCCGAGACCAACTTTTTCCAGCTTAGAATTTTTATTAAAATGATCATTTAAATTACAACCGTCCCCCAGGATAGAAAAGACCCTTCCACGGTCTGGCCCTGACAGGAGGTGGGACTCAGGCCCCATAGGACGAAGTGCCGTTTGACATCTCTGGCAGCCAGCAAGGGTCGCCGTGGCCCCAGGCGACTAGGAAGGGCTGTCTCCCACCACCGCTGCCCCTCCCGGGCTTCGAGGCCCCAGCCTGTCATCGAGGAACACTTAGTCACCCTCCCGGTTGTCAGCCTCTGGACTTTTGAAAAAGAAGTCCAGAGACTTTTGAAAAAGAAAGGGAGAAAGAGAAACCTGTCCCCAAGATTACAAGCCACAGTCACTCAAGAAGAGTTATGTAATGCCGCGGGGTGTTGTCTCGCAGGGCCCGGGGGCTCGTGAATGCCACAGGCCAGGGCGCTGCTGGGGCTGAGATGGGGCCTCAGTCGGGATGGGCGAGGTGGTCTGTCCCCAACAGCCACAGGCCAACAGCACAGCCCCACGGAGTGTCACGAGCTGGGCAGTGCCTTCCCTGTTTCGGGGTGGCAGTACCTCTCTCTGCCCAAGAACCCTCAGAAGCTCGTAATGAAAAACTGTGGCCAGGGTGCTGCTCGCAATGGACTTCACAGACTTCAGGCGTGACAAGCTCCCGGGCTCTAAAAACGTTCACTTAAAAAGGACACAGTCACCTCAGCCATAGGCACAAGTCTCTGAAAACCAAGCAAGTTTTTCATTCTTTCTCCTGCTACTGGGGCTCAGGACCTTCCTGAGGCCATGGTCCTCTCATCGTCTGCGGGGAGGTGCCACTAGCTCTTGCTTCAAGGGAACGAGTGCCACTGGCTGACAGGCCTCGCTGGCCCCCGCACCCCCTTCCTGCTCCTGCCACAGCTCAGGCGCCAGCCAGCTCCCTTGAGGCCACAGGGTCTGGCATTTCTGGACTTCGGAAGTACACACAGCAGTTAAGGAATAAGAAAACGAAGCCTGACATCGTTTTTATAAACCACCATCATGCTGCTAAGCCCTGCAGCCATAGTTGAAGAATACATTTACGGACCAGGAGGGAAGTAACTGGGACACTCAAGGACGGGCTTTCGGCCTGAGGAGGCTGAGCCACACCTGAGCCAGACCTCACTGCACCAACGCCTCAGGCTCCGGCTCCTGAGGTCTCTCCCCTGCCAGGAAGACACAGGGACAGTGTCCCAGCCACAGCCATCCACACTCAGGTTTCAGATGTAGAGTCCCACCCTGCATGCCCTCAGGGGCTGGGGTGACACACAGGGCTGGGGTGACACGCAAGGTGGCCTGAGAAGGCAGAAGCCAGCCCAGGACCCTGCTGGGTCAGCCTGACAGTAGGAAACAGTCAGGACCTCTGTGAGCTTTTTAGTGTTCCAAAGCCAGCCAGAACTGCCAGCGGCCACTGCCGCCCTCAGGAACTGTCCAGCCTCCATCCGTCTTGAGCTAATAAGCGTCTTCTCGCCCAGTTAAGACGTAGCACCCGCTGCGCACGATGGCCTGTCTAGAAGGATGTAAAGGGCTCCAGGTGGCCAGAGCAGCAGCACCAGCCATGGGAAAAGAAAGGGCAAGAAGGTGGCCCCAGAGCAAGGAGGGAGCCCCCAGGGTAGTTCTGTGACCCGTTGCTGCCTGGCACGGAGGGAGTTGTGTGCCAGCCCGTGCAAGCACCGAGTGGACAGCTGCATCAGGCTTGTGCTGGGAGGGGCACAAAGGGACCCCACTGGGCCCCGGAGGGACGAGGCCCAGGCACAGCAGTGCGTTGGGAAGGGCTTGCTGGCAGGTGGCCAGGCGGGTGGCTGATGCAGATTAGTGACAGAGACGGGCCAGTGGAGCTAGGTGTCTGGGCCAGAGAGAAGTACCTGTGGGGCCTCAGAGGTCAGGGCTGGGTTGCCAGGTGCTGACGACAGCACGACCCAGGGAGTGCCCAGCCCCCACAGGCAGGAGACGCTGAGGCTGCCGGGGGACGGGAAAGACCCTATGGCCCCTGCCTGCCTCTCAGCCCGGGTTTGGGGTGGCGGGGGAGGGGGCGAGTGCGCTGTACCGTCAGCTCCCTACAGGGCTCCACTTGCCTCCCGGCCCCTGGGCTGGCAGCCGGCCCTCCCTCACAGCTTCTGCCTAAAATCCCTCCCGGGGCACAGCTGCCCTGCCTAGTCCCCTCCAGCTGGCAGCCAGAGCGCTGCCTGAGGGGTGCCTGGCGGGGACCCAGCACTCTGCTCCTCACGAGCTGCGGGTGAGCTCCCCGACGACGTGCGGCAGGCAGGCCGCTCCCGGTCTGGGCTCAGCTGGGCTAAACTTCTTTGCTGCACGCCAGGTCCTCACCCATGAGGGGATGGATGTTCTGGAACCCTGGGCGAAGTAAGGGTGGTGGCACCAGCCTCCTGGCCCCCAGAGCCCCTGCGCTTCACCCCTACGCACTTCCCAGACGGGCTGTGGAGGCCAGCACTGGACGGGAAGACACACACCGCACGCCTTGGACCAAGGTTTGTTTGGGACCCCACATTGGACAAAGGAAGACAAAGAGAGACTCGGTCGGGAGAACTAGAACACCATGACAGAAAACTCTGCAGGGTCATAGTTCAAGGCAATTGCACATAAAGGAGGTTGGACTCTCCACTCAGCTGGGGAAAGTTCTGGAGCTCCCAGGGAAGCCCACAGCCAGCCCCCCACAGATGGTTCCCACGGTGTCCGGCCCATCCCGCTGGTGCTGGGAGCAGCAGAAGTGGCAGCTCCTGGCTGGGTCACCTGCTAGAGCTCTTCAAAGAAGGCCACTCGGGACTTGGCACTCTGCAAGGTGAGCTGTAAGAGAGCAGAGAAGAAGCTGAGAGGGGACTGGATTTCTGCTCTGTCGCTCGGGCCCCATCGGTCGGGAGTGGAAGGGAAGACTGTCCAGATGTTCACGAAGTTGGCGGTCAATCCCAGATACGTTTCCAGATTTGCCCAGGAAATCAAATTAGGAGGTGACAAATGAGGACATGCCAGGAGGGGAAGGCTGGTGGACAGACATGTCAGCAGCAACACGTCATCAATGTCGCCTTTTCACAGAGGACAGGGGATCCCTGCATATTTTAATAGATCCTCACATTCCCATCTACAAAAGTCTCTGAGCTGCCCCTGTGGTGTGCGTTGTCTGCGGTGACACTGGCCCTGGTGGGGTAAGCATCTCGGTCCTCATGCCCTGGGGTCACGTCTAGGCAAGGTGACATGGTCTTGGGCAAGGCAGGCCTGTGTCAGATGAGGATGAGCTTGTCCCATCTACTCCTGCTTCCCCAGGTGGCCTCAAACAGACTAGCCCATGACCCAACAGCTGAGAAAGGGTTTCTGTCCAGGAGCTGGGAGGCAACAACGGGCTTTCCAAGCAGGGCTGGGTGCAGGCAGGGGGAAGGGGTGCGTGTGAGCCTTGCTCTGTCCAGCAATTGTCACCTCCTAAGCCCCTGATTCCATAGGCCACTTCCCAGCATCTCCCAGAACAGAAGCTTCTGGCACAGGCCCTCTCCCATTGCCCTGCTCCCTGCTCTACTCCTGAAATCAACGCCTGGGCGAGACCTTGTGTTCCATGTCCAGCTCTGGGGCTTCCTGCAGGAGAGCCGGGGGGCAGGGAGGCTTGCTGTGTGGCCTCAGTGGACACTCTTGACCTCTCTGAGCCCTCTCCTCAGGAGGTAACCATGGGGTGGGCTAGATGGTCTGGCCCATGCTCTCAAGCCCTGGCAGTCTCTAAACGTGAAAAGTCCTCAGTGCCGTCCGCGGCTCCGCAAAGGGGAGGGAGATTCCACCCCGACCACTTCACCATCAAAAGACAGGCGGCATTAGTGTGCTCAGAGCGAGACAGCTTGAGCAACCCTTTAAATCCTGCCAAATCTTTTGGCCTTGAAGTTCCTGACTAACAAGCCGAATGCAGGGAGGCATCTGAGCTTTCTTCTGTGGACCCGCTCTCAGAAGCCCGCTGGAAAGCCCGGTTCGACGGGTGTGCGGAGCGTGCTCCTTTGCTGAGCCGGACCCCTCTAGAAGGGCGCTGCATTGGAGGGGTTTCTTCCTAAATGCAATCGGAGGACAAGTGCCAGGAGTTTTGTGCCCTGAGATAATGGGGACCAGGATGCTGACTGGGGAAGAAAGAGGAAAGAGCTGCAGCTGCCACGGAACTACTGAGACAGAAATCCTCTTGGGAGAGGCTTTAAATCTAAAGGTGTGAAACCCGGTGTCTCTCCTCCCGTTTCTCTCACACTTGTGAGAAGACCTGAGGCCAGCTTCTCAGAGGACAGGGGACAGGGACCTGAGCACAGCCACTTCGAGTCAGACACGGGCACCACTGACAGCCTGAATGAAGGCCCGTCTGGGGCCACTGACCAGCTGTGTGGCCCTAGGTGGGTCACTTACTCCCTCTGGCCTCAGTGCCCCACCATGAAGCGGGGTAACGGCAGCTGCTTCCTCACGGGGTGACGTGCAGAGACACTGGGGAACGCGTGTGAAGCGCTCGGCCCGCGCCTGGTGCATGGTGGGAACTCAGCAGCTGTTATTACTAATAGCAGTGTCACGTTTCTTACCTTCCCCCAGCTCTGGCTCTCTCATCCTGGGGGAGCAGAGCAGAGTGCCCGTTAGGAAGAGGCGTGGGCGACAACAGGGTCACACGTGGCACTGGCCCTCTCGGCTTCCGAGGCGGGGCAAGCAATGCCCCCGAGAGGCCTGGCCACTTCCCCAGGCAGGGAGCCCGGGCTGTGGGGGCCTCTGCGAGCCTCCTGCCCATTTGTACAATGTTGGCTCCAAGAATTCCTGGATCCTCTACCCGAGGAGCGTGCTGGCTGTCCCCTCAAGGTGCCAGGGGAGGGTTTTGGCAGCGCAGGCAGCACCAGATTCCAGTTACTCGAGCATGTGCTTGTTAGGATGCAAACTGCTCTCTGGGTGGGCGGGACGCTTCCCGATCCCACCCCAGCTGCACTGCGGGGCTGAGCCGGCTCTTACCTCGCAGGAACCGGAGTTTATCTCAGCACCACGGAAAAGTACAGAGGAAGAGGATGGGCTGACCGCGCAGAAGTAGGAAAGCCCCATAGACATGTGGCCGTGGCAAAAGCAGGGGGTGCCAGGCTTCCAGAAGGCACTGACGTGGTTAGAGAGAAAGGCAGACCCACGAGACGGAGGCGGCCACGACCTGGCTACATTGGTCAGCCAGGGCTGCTGCCAGAGGGCCCTGGGAGCCTCCTGGCACCACCGCCCGGCCCCAGGCGGAGCTGGATGTTGCCGCACGCACCCTTTACCCTCTCTGCACCGTTGCTGGCCACTCTGATCGCAAGGGAACCCCGTAGTCAGGAGGGTTTACTGCACGAGGCCACTCCCTGCTTCCACCTCAGCAGCGTCATTTATCTTAGATGGCAAGATGCCCTCCTCCCAGCAGGAGGGCCCAGCTCACTCTGGAGAGCAGGCGGGAAGGCAGGCAGCGAGATGAGACTTGGGCTTCTTTCCCTCCTGTAGGAGCTCAGGGGAGCCATTGGCCCTCGGGCATTGCAAAGAGCTCTGCCACCTGTGCTCCCGGCCGGCCTGGCCGCTGCCCCACAGCTCCAGCAGGCAGGCTCCCCTCACCTGTGGGACCCTGCACTACCTGCTGCTTCTAGAACAGGCAGAGCCTTCTAGAAAGCTTGCCGACAGTCACATTTACAGCACAGCTAGAGGCAGGAGGTAGTCATAAAAGATAAGGCCAAGGCTCCCAGGAAACAGCACAGAGCTAGCCCTTCATAAAATAAACCCCACCTCTGCAGGACTTCCGCTTAAACTCATGAAAGTCGGCTTACAAGTTTCCTGGTTTCCCTGCGACCCTCTTACACCCTAAGGTGTACAAGCCCATGTCGGCGTTTGGCCCATCTTCCTGCTCAGCGACCGGCCTGGCTCCCCCAGCCCAGCAACACCTCCGCTTGCCAGCGCCAGAGGTGCCTTGGAGACAGTCCGACCAAGGCCCTCGCCTCGTCCCATGTCGCACTGTGAGTTGAGAACTGAAGCGATGTGGCCTTGCCTGCCGGGGAGGCGGGGTCTCCCGGAGGGAGAGGATCCCTCAAATGCACACGGCCAGGGCGGATCCCCAGGGCTGTGCAGGAAGACATCTCAGAACCGCAGCGGGTTTTAGAGCAGTATACTAACACAGCCAGGGCCTCGAGGACAATGGCTGTGTCACTCTGGGAGCTGCCAAGCCTGGCCCACCTCCTTTGGATCCTTCTGAGGACAAGGGGGCAGAGCTCTGGTGAACGTGGGTGACCACGTCTGCTGTGCACTGTCCTTCAGAACTCCCACTGCGTCCAGACTGGGACCGACCACGAGACTCTGGCAGCCGGGCCCAGCGCCTCTGGGAAGCCGAGCACAGGAGTGCTCCACGGCTCCGGCCCAGAGCTCCTGCGGGTTCCCTAAAGATGACTAAAGGAACATGAAGCCTCCTCATCACCGCACGGCTGACCTGCTGCTCTCTTCCAGCTGTCTCTTCACATCTGATTAGAATCAGCCGTGTGAATAATACAGGAGGAATTAAGTTCTCTCTTGACTGAACCGGCTGTTCAAGTCTGTCACTAATCCAATTCCATTCTGAGGAGACAAACTTCCTTTTTTTCACTCTGCTGCAGATCCACAAGGTTTTGTTTTTATCTTACGGGGCCTCTGATCTACTTGTTGGGGTTTGGCTCCTGCTTCCTGGCCGGCATGGGGACTCTTCCTGGCAGAGTCCCTCTCCTCGTGCCCGCTTCTCCGTCTAGCTGCCGGTGCCCGTGACAGCCACCAGGCTGTGGAAGGGCAGGAGAGGGAGCCACTCGGCAGAACTAGGCCTCCTGATGCTCCCCAAACGGTGTGTGGCATGACAAAAGCAGACACATCTACCCAATCTAAACAAGTTCAGATTCAGGAGACACATCATTCTCCCCAAAAAGACAGAGGAGGCTGGCTCCTGTCCACCCTAGAGAAGGACCTGGTGCCCAGCCGGTTCTCCTAACCCGGGCATGCAACATGCAGACTCAACCGCTCCCGCTCACTGCTTCGAGAGGATCTCAGCAGCCCGCCGAGATGCTCATGAGGAACAACAGCCTGGCCCAGGACTGGCGACAGCAAGCCTGGAGGGCTCCCGTGAGAAGGGCTCCCCTGCCCCGCGCCAGAAGGCTCCCAGCTACAAAGCCTCCTCCAACGCCACTCCCAAGAGTGCCCCCTGCTGGGAAGCCACCGCCCAGGTGCTGAGCCGCCTCTCCTTCCCGCTCTCCTCTAAAAGTCCTTTTGGGGGATGTTTCCCAAAGTGCTGGGAGGGGAACTAGATGTATTCCGGCACGGAGCCCGCGGCAGCAAGGCTGCTTGATTAAGAATGAATTACACTTTCATCAGCACAGAGAGAAAATTGATTCACACGGCCGCATTGTGATAATCTTGTTCCTAAAGCACAGGGGGGAGGGGGACAAAACACTGAGCCACTCCGGCTCGCAGCGGAGAGAGCAAGGAAGCTGCACAATTAAGCAAGAGAACAAAACTAATCAGAGCACCAGGATTCCTTCAACTAGTCTCCGGGGGCCTCGCCTCAATCCGCTCATCCCGAGGGAGGAGAGAGGAAGGTGGGAGGGGGCGTCTAATTCATTTTAAACAAAAAGACCCACAGCGCTGAACCCATTTTAGATACTAACCTAATAACTCCAGGCGCTCAGTCTCTGCTTGTCCCATAAAAATGCAGCGGAATTGAAATGCGAGCCCGAAAATCATGTTATACTTCCTCTTGCCACCACTACATATTGAAAATGAAGGCGCGGGGGAGGGCGGAGTACAAAAGGACATGCAGATTCTCTGGCACAAGGATCCACAGGGAGAAAACAGGCTTTGGAGCAGGAAGGTGACAGCCAAACCCAGGAGCAACAAATTCCAACGGAATCTTTGGTCTGAGGTGCGACAGACATTCCCCCTTCCCAAGTGGAGCCGAAGAGGAGGGGCCGGTGAAGGGGATGGCTGTGCAAAGTGGCCAGATTACACTTTTCTGCAGCCTTGTTAGTGACAGCTTGCACCCAAATGCCATCTGAGGATGTGCACAGGGAGAGGGCTGTCCACACATGTATCCCTACACAGAAGTGGAATGAAAGGCCAAGTTCATCCCAAAGAACAAATCCAATTTGGTATTAGCTACTTAATCTGCTCTGGAGAGAAATCTGCCAGGGAAAACCCAGGGGGACTGTGGGTTTAATCCCTTAGGGACCTAAAGCAGCAGAAAGACGTCTGGTAACCTGTCTGCCTGTGTCCCCTTTGCTACTGTTCCTCTACCTGACAAATGCACTAATCAGCCCGCTCCACCTCACCGAGCAAGTGGAAGCTAAATGGTATCTATCTATCGAGCACTCGGAGCAAGTGCCTTAGGAAAAAGGTCCAGATAGACTGATGTCATTTTCAAATTGCCAATATCAAAGAGAAATCATGGCAAGGAATGTAAGAACAGAATGTCGAGCTTGCAGAATGAGTTTGCATCCTGCTCTTCCCTCCCACTGTTGCAGTAACAAATCAGGTGCCAGAGGAGAGCTACGCTGAAACAGATCTTCAGTGCCGAGGGGCCAAATGCGATGTTTTACTGCATCAAATAAGGCCTGATAATGTCCTCAGGCACTTCCAAATGGTCATAAAATATCCTACGCCTCCCAAGGAACAACTGCTTGACTAGGTAAAGTCTCCCATCCAAAAAGAGGATTGGGTTGTAGTCTTTTGGAAAAGAAGCTGGTAGGATCTTCTATCTGGAAATACCAGAAACAAGCAAGAAAACTGTAAGCCCTCAACAGTTACGAGAGACCTAGAAATTGTGTGTGTTAGGAGTGGCCTTCAGGGATGAGCCCAGGGTGTCACACGCAGGAAGAGCACTCCTAAGACCAGCCTTCGGCTCCCAGTGCCTTCCATGTGCTTCCAGAGAGCTGAGAGAAGAGCTGAGATTGCCACCGCAATTTCTTCTATGTGTTCCACGCCGACAGCTGGTGCTGCTACTGCTCCCTGTTGATCCCTGCTCCCCACCACACTCCCCACTCCTCTTTCTTCTCTCCTCCCTCCCACCTCTACCTTGTTCCAGCAACAACAAAGGGAAGGTTCTGGAGCTGGGGAGCCAGTGTGCTGCCTTTTATGTCAGGGCCGAGGAGGATCTACCAGACAATGCCCACTTTCTAAACCAAGCAGAGCCACTCTGGGGCCCGCTGGGGTCACAAGGAGGGCTGGGCGTATTAACTACATATTAAACATAAACTATTTAGCAGCCATCTTCGAGGCTGGCGATGCAGAACAGAGGTCACTAGGGAGGCTCTGGCCACTTGTTTTAATTGTGGGAGACGCCTTTCACGCACATGCAATCTCTCCCTGTGATTTATCACTTCCCTGGGTGTTTTTTAAGTGTTCTACTTCACTTCACCAGCCCTGCATCTCCAAGGGAAGTCCGCACAAATTGAAGATGACATTGGACATTTATGTCTTTCTGATTCAAGAGAGGAGGCCAGAGCTTCAAATAAATGTCAAGGCTCCTCTGTTCCTGTTCCTCCACCAGTGGAAGCCACAGCTGGACCTTGACGGTTCAAACCATTTACTAATGAAATAAGCTTTCTAAGCTCCTCCACCAACCCCATGATTTCTCATCTGTCAATTTCGTTTGAAATCCTGTGCTCCTTTGGAGACCGCGGGCACAAAAAACGATGACTTTGTTTGCTGGCACTCGGACCAGCTCGGGATCGGGAGACTGAACCTGGTTCCTTGACAGGGGACAAAAGCAAGACCCTGAAGTGTGCATATTCCAGGATCACATTTTCCTCTCTAAAGGGTGGTGGCACAGCTAAGTCACATGAGGCCGTACCTCCCGTCATCAGCACTGTGGCTCTCAGGGCAAGAAGCTCAGGCCCATGGCACCCTGTGTGTCCCCCACCCCAGCTTGACTGCCAGACCCACCCCACGCCCCTCATTCAGAAGGCTCAGACGCCAGGACCACAGGACCACGTGTCACTCCCTCTGAGAATAAAATGAATCCAGGTTCCCCAGGGTGGCTTTTGATCACTCCTGCTGCTCTGACTTGGATGCAAATGCCAAACCAGTTGCACAGATCAATCGGGGAAAAGTGGAAATGCAGGGAGTTAAGATTAGCAGGAGGAGAAAAACATTCCCTTGCAAAGTCAAATCAAATATTAGAAGGAACCAGTGAAGTTAATTTTGGCTTTTTAAAAGTTTTCACCTCCAACCACATAGCCCTCACTACAACTAATGACTGTGCTCACCACAGCTGTGTGCACGAATGTGGCAGTGCCACCCCGATGCCTGCCTTCGTCCTTGCCTTGGGCTCACAGCAGACTTGCTACTTTTTATATTTTTAAGTCCTTATTGAGCTCTTACCATGCATTAAGTGTTTCATGTGCATTCCCCCATTTAATCTTCATAACAATCCTGGGGGCGTAAGGACTATTTTTATTTACCTTTTATAGGTACGGACACAAGCCTAAGAGAGAGACAGAATTCTAGAGAAAGGAAGTGGCAGAGCAGTGGTAACCTTGGTTAACCAGACTGGGCGCATGTCAGTATTCCCAAGGGAATGAGGAACCTAAGGGTAAACTCCTTGAATTAGCCTGAGTGTTACACAGCCCCCATGGGTACTCCAATACCGCACCAGACTCCGAGAGCTCTCGGCGAGGCAAAAGAGGACTGAAAGTAGTAGGTAAGAGACCTATTCTTTCATTGAAGAAATCTATGATCAAAAAACATTAAAAACTAAACAAAAATCAATGCAGGCTGGTTTTGATCCAGATTAATGAGCTTTTAGGACACTGGAAACTGTCCAGTTTACCACGAGCCTTTGCAACTCTCATACCCATTCTAGATAGAACTCTGCCCTTGACATCTAGACACCCACACTTCCAAGCCTGAAGCGGTCTTCTCTTCAGCTAGTCTCGTATCAGCCTAGACTGGAGTAGGCACGACCCCAGAGACACCCCAGCTCAGGGAGGTGGCTGGTCAATCCTGGTCATCAGCCACAGGGACAGCCAACGTCTAGAGAATGCAATGTGTATTGAACTTCATGTGCAGCAAAAACTGCCACTATTTAATCTAGTCATATTCAGAGAACTCCTGTCATATCAAAAGCCAAGTCCAGGCCAGGGGCGATGGCTCATGCCTGTAATCCTAGCACTTTGGGAGGCTGAGGCAGGAGGATTGC
>VBSM01003230.1:3459533-3473109 GCA_008086735.1 Cheirogaleus medius | reverse complement strand
AAAAAAAAAAAAAAGGATGCTTTTGAGCAGAGGAATGGCATCACAAAAATGTTGCTTTCCAAAGATGAAGAGCAGATTAGGAAAAGTGGGAGTGGGAAGATGAGTTAGGAAGTTAAGTGAGAATACTGTAGTGATATTGTCAGGCCCTTTCTCTGAAAAGCCCATCCTGTGGCCCCTATTTTACAGATGAGGAGAATGAGGTTCAGAAAGATGAAGCTGAACCCGGGGTTGTCCAGGGCCTGTGCTCTTAAGAACTAGTTCTGCTGTTGCTGTTGGGGATGGAAAAGGCCCCTGAGCCCTGAGTATGCACTCTGGGCCACGGTATGCCCTTTCTTCCCTTCCCTTCCAGCTTCCATCATTCTCATGTGACTGTGTCTTGGGCCCCTCCTCCGCACCTGCCACACCTTCATTCATTTTCCAAACACAAACTGAGCACGTGGCACGTGCCCTGCACTGTTGCAGGCACTGGATGTGGGGCTGGGACACATGGTCCCTGCTCATGGGCTGCTTCTAGTGGGGAGATAGACAAATAAACAAAGCAAATAATAAGGGGGAAAAAATGACATAGTGTTTTAGATGGAGCTGCAGAACAAAATAGAGAGCAGGTGAGGGGCTAGGGAGGCCAAGGGTAGGAGAACATTTCGATTTCATTGAGAAAGTAAAATACGAACTGTTGAAAATATGCACTTGAGGATCTGGCCCGACCTGAGGTGGGGGCTGGCTTTAGAGGAAAGAACTCTAGGTTGGTTCTTATCTCAGCTCTGCCCCTTGATGTGCTGTGTGACCTCTGGCAAGTTCCTTAAACTCCCTGAGCTGCTTTCTGTTGTATCCTCAAGACCCTGCACTGGGATCTATGACACGTCCTTTTTGGATTTTACCTGTAAACAAGATCTTTAGAGATGGGCTGCTCCGCTCTGCTCATTTGACAGATGGGGAAACTGAGGCCCATAGGCAGAAGGGATTAGAGCAGGCGTCCTCAAACTATGGCCCGCGAGCCACATGCGGGTGTTTTTGCCTGTTTGTTTTTTTACTTCAAGATAAGATATGTGCAGTGTGCATAGGAATTTGTTTGTAGTTTTTTTAAAACTATAGTCCGGCCCTCCAACGGTCTGAGGGACAGTGAACTGGCCCCCTGTTTAAAAAGTTTGAGGACCCCTGGATTAGAGAGTGGTGGGAAGACTGGACTCCCTTTCTCTCCCACTGGATTCGGCTCTGCCCAGGCTCTGTCTTTGGGGCTGGCCAATTGGCTGTTTATCTTGGTCAGTACTGATGTTAATAGATTACTGGAAGCCTGGTACTGGAGCAAAGGTCTTGGTTGACAAATAGTAGAAGCCACTCTCCTCTCTGCCACCACCCCCTCCAGGAGAAGCAGCCCCTCTACATTCAAACCAAAGGTCAGGTCCTTTGGGGCCAGACCTGAGGTGGGGGCTGGCTTTAGAGGAAACAGCTCTGGGTTGGTTCTTGCTTCAGCTCTGCCCCCTGATGTGCTTGCTGTGTGACCTTGGGCAAGTTCCTTGAACTCCCTGAGCTCCTTTTTATTTTATCCTCTTGAGAATGGAGGCACTAGTAGTACCAACATTGTAAGATCATTGGATAGAGTCAGTGAGATCATGCATCTGGAAAGTTCATCCCAGACCCCTGGCTCAGAGGCTTCTGTATTCTGGTGGAAAAATTTCACAGACCACACTACCCATCTAATGATAATCATCTTTCTGCAATGAAGCAAATACATGCACAATGACCGAAAGAGCCCATGAATTCAGAAATGCTTAAAACAATTTTTTTTTTTAGCTTTACAAAAAATTATAATGAATAAAGAAAAATCTAACCATCTCCCTCTCCTTTCTACCAAGTAAGCAGTATTAACAGTTTGGGACAGATCTCACATCTTTGTCTATGCTCCTACAAATGGATCACCACTTTAAGATGATGATTCAGTTTCATCAGTCCCAATGGCTGTTCCATATTTTGGGAAAAAAGTAATGTTTTTATTTGCAAGATATGTGCTGTAGCCACAGAAAAGGCTTGAAAAGGGAGAAGGCTTCCTGACACTCAGGGACTCCTCTGCCAGGCGCCCTGGCTGGGAATCATCTCTTCAGCAGGAGACTCGCTTTTCAGGCCTTCCTACGAGCTGCACCAAGGCTATGGGGCAAGAAGATCCATAGCCTCTGGGAACCTCAAAATAAGCCCCGCCCCTGCTGGGACCTTGTGTCAGTGTGCAGGGGGAGGAGGTGCAGTTCTGATCTCTGAACTACAGTTCTCATGGGTAAAGCACACAATCACATTCATTCATTTATTCATCGCTTCATGCATTCTCACAACACCCCATGGAGGAGGGCAGGGCAGGTGTTGGCTGGATGAATGGATGCATCTTGCCTTGCAATGCCTTTTACCCCCTCTGTCTGCCAAATCAGCCTTAGGGACTGGCCAGCTCACCTCTTTCCCTGGAGAATTTGCCTGGGCTGCCAGAGGCAGAGTTAAGGCTTGTTCACCTGGGCTCTTCTAGAGACCCCTGGCTGTAATTGAGTTCTAGGCCTGTTTCTTCCAGTGGAATGTGACCTCCTTAGGGACAAGGCTTATTTGTCTTTGGCTGTCCATTTGTGAGGTGGTCAGGGTGGTGACACAGGCCAAGTGCAGTGTGAGCACTGGGGAGGATGGTGAGAGCAGCCTTCTTGTCAAAGGGGACAGAATTTGCAAAGAAAGCAACAGTGTAAAAGCCTGATGTGTTCACGGCAGAGCACACCTGGAGAGTGGAGCATACAGGTGAGGGGACAGAAGGGGAGGCTGACAAGATAGGTTGGGTTGTTAAGAGCTTTGGGCATCAGGCAAGGTGGGGTTGATCCTCTTGGCAGGAAGCTGCAGTTGTGTGACTCAAGAGGAGGGCACTTTGGAAGGGGGTAAAGTGGAGGCAGGGAGGCTGGAGACAGAGGTAGGAGGTAGGGCTGCCTCTCCTGACCTCCCAAGGCCCTGCAAAACTTCTAGAAGCCAACTGGGCAGCTGGAATCTCTGTAGAAAGGACTGGGTCTGCTCAGGTGGCTCCAATAGCATTTCACACTCTGGAGCTGCCATGGGATTCCGTGGCCCCATTCCCAGAAATGTGGGTCACCAGTCTGGGGGAGCAGGACATCTATCTGAGCAGATGGAATTGCTGAGGCTCCCTGGCCTCTGTATGTCCCTCTGAACTCTTCTGTCCTGCAGTTTCTATTCCAAGGACAATGAAAGCAGCTGGTTCCGCTCCCTCTTTGTCCACAAGGTGGATCCCCGGAAAGATGCCCACTCCACGCTGCTATCTAAGAAGGAGACCAGCAACCTCTACAAGATCCAGTGTGAGTGGCTGCTGTGCTGGCCAACCCCTACCCTCTCAGGGCCTCTGGGGGCCTGTGAGGCCCCATCCTGGAGATGAGAGGGTCTGGAACATCCGGAGCTGTCCTGGGAGTCCTGGCCTTAATGGCCACCCCGCCCCCCACCTCTCTGTGCTGCCCTGCAACACTCTGCTTCACTTCCCGCTCTCTGTCTTCTGTTGCAGTTCACAACGTGAAGCCCGAGTGCCTGGACGCCTACAACAGCCTGACGTAAGCACCCTCCTCCGTCCACCCATTCCAGCCCCTGCGCACGTGGGGGACTCCATCCCAGCAGATCCTCAGAACACACACTGCCCCATTCTCCTGGATTCCCCAAATCCAGGATGTCCTGCCCAGCCTCTGCATCTTAGAGATGGGGAGACTGAGGCCCAGCCCTGGGGGCTTGAGTTGGGACCCTTATCTCAGGGACCCTGGTGGCTGGTATGAGCCCTATCCCCTCTCTCTGCCCCCCGCACAGGGAGGCTGTGCTGCCCAAGCTGCACCTGGATGAGGACTACCCCTGCTCGCTCGTGGGCAACTGGAACACCTGGTACGGGGAGCAGGACCAGGCAGGTGAGGTGCCTACCTCCCAGCGCCACTGTCACCACCAAGCCCAGGCCGCCGGCACTTTCCATACCTGACTGCCCTCTACTCCCTCTCCACAGCAGCATCTGGGGGTTTCCAAATGCAAGCCTCACAGCCTCACTCCCTTGCTCCAACACCTTTCCTAGCTCCCCTCTGCCCTTGGGGTGGCCCATGAGGCCTCTGAGTCCTTCTGTCCAGCCTCCAGCCTCCTCTCGCCACATCCTCCTTGCTCATTGTGCTGTCCCAACTGGGACTTCAGTTCCTCAGATCGACAGTTTTGCGCTATCGTTCCAGGCTGCTGTTCCTGCTCTTTCCTCTACCCGAAACATTCTTCCTCCCTTGCCCGCTTTACCTGGATCACTTGTCATTTATTCAGTCTTTTATTTTGGCATAGACATCACCCTCTCCTGGAAGGCTCCCCAGATTTCCTCCATGCAGGCTGCATCAGGCACCCCCTCTGGCTCCCTAGCCCCCAGTACTTGCTTCTTCATGCCCTGATCACGCACCCCTGTAGCTGCCATGTACTTGCCTATCCCCCCCAGGTGATGAGTTCTTGAGGGGGCAGGCCTATGCCTCCCTTAATCACTGAATCCCCAGTTTGCAGCATATATCTGGAATAAACGGAGGCTCTTGTCTGAGCTGGTTTTTTATAGCTTCCCAGGGGCACCCTCAGCATGCCCCACCCCACCCCAACATACCCACCAAAGTTGGCACCAGCTGCTAGGACCTGCATATGAATTTGGTTGACTTACAGCATCTCAGCACTTAATGGGGCCCTGGCATTGAGACCTGAGCTGTCCAAGATGATAGCCACTAACCACCTGTAGCTATTTAAATTTAAATCCATTAAACATATTTAAATTTAGATCCATTAAATTTAAAAATTTAAAATTCAGTTTTTCAGTCACACTAGCTGCATTTCAAGTGCTCACTGGGAGACACATATGGCTGGTGGCCACTGTCTTGGACAGCGCAGCTATAGAACATTTTCATTGTAGCAGAAAGCCCTTTCAGACAGAGCTAGTTTAGACTGTCCGCATAGCACAGCCCTGATGGTTCTCTAAACTTCCCTTGAAAACTCCCAGCAATGGGGAGCTTACTACCTCCTGTGCCAACCTATCTCACCCTTTGATAGCTCTGATCATTGTGTGTCTCTAAAAAAAAATCTGTGACCTACAGACCAGATAATTATATAGATTTCCTTAATCATTTATTCTGTTATAGTAACAGACACTGACATGTTGCTAAGGGGAGAAGAGAAAAGCAAACTGAGTACCTTCAGTTTCAGCCACTGCAGTTTTCTTGTTTTAAGCATGACTTGATCAGTTCCAGCAGTACTCCTTGGGTTCTCAGAAGTGTTTGCTAGTTGTGAAATGGACTTTGAGGGATGGGATCCTGATTTTTAAAACACGCCCTACATTTTCTGTATTTTGTTGTTTAGTCCCCTGTGTAGATTTAGCAGGGGAGCAGATCCTTTGAGCCATACCCAAGGAGGAGAGCTCAGGAATATTTTTGTTTGTTTGTTTGTTTTTTTGGAGACAAAGTCTCGCTCTGTTACTCTGGCTAGAGTGCAGTGGTGTCATCATAGCTCACTGCAACCTCAAACTCCTGGGCTCAAGTGATCTTCCTGCCTCAGCCTCCCAAGTAGCTGGGACTACAGATATGTGCCATCACACCCAGCTAATTTTTCTATTTTTGTAGAGTCAGGGTCTCACTCTTGCTCAGGCTGGTCTTGAACTCCTGAGTTCAATCCTCCTGCCTCAGCCTCCCAGAGTGCTAGGATTACACTGCACATGGCTGGAATCTACATTTTAATAAACTTGTAAGAACCATTGATCTATCTTCTATAGGGACCACTATAATTATTAGAAAATTCTTTTTGGCCTATGATGCCATCCTTGTAGCTTTTCTCTGCTGGTCTTCCACTATTAGGTGAATCCCTTTTCCACAGGTCAACAATCCTTGTTTTGGTAGATTTCCATCCATACAGTACTTTTGCTAATTCCTCTGGGAAGAGGCCTTTACACACTGTAGGGTCAGGCCATTTTGCAGATGGAAAAATCAGGGCACAGATGGAGTCAAAAACTAGTCAAGCTGGGCCGAGCTCAGTGGCTCACGCCTGTAATCCTAGCTCTCTGGGAGGCTGAGGCGGGCGGATCGCTCGAGCTCAGGAGTTCGAAACCAGCCTGAGCAAGAGCAAGACCCCGTCTCTACTATAAATAGAAAACAATTAATTGGCCAACTAAAAATATATAGAAAAAATGAGCCGGGCATGGTGGCACATGCCTGTAGTCCCAGCTACTCAGGAGGCTGAGGCAGGAGGATTGCTCGAGCCCAGGAGTTTGAGGTTGCTGTGAGTGAGGCTGACGCCACAGCACTCACTCTAGCCCAGGCAACAGAGTGAGACTCTGTCTCAAAAAAAAAAAAAACTAGTCAAGGGGCAGGCGGGGGATGGGAAGGAACAGAGTCTGAGCTTCCAAACCGCCCTCAGGTCTAGCTTCTTGCCTGACCCATGGGGACCCTCCTCCCCAAATGGGCTCAGCTGTGCTCCCAGGATGGCAAAACTCTTTCCTTTCTTTTCCTACACTGTTAATTAGGTTTCTTTAATATTGGGAGGTAGATTCATTTCCTAGGGCCGCCATAGCAAAATACCACAAATTGGGTGGCTGGCTTAAAACAATACAAACTTATTCTTTCACAGTTCTTGAGGCCATAAGTCAGAAATCAAAGTGTTGGCAGAGCTGTGCTTCCTCCTAAGGATCTAGGGGAGAATCCTCTGTCTCTTCTAGCTTCTGGTGGTTGCCCTTGGTGTTCCTTGGCTTGTCGATATGTCACTTTAATGTCTGCCTCCTTAGTCACATAGTGTTCTGTGTTCTGATCTCCTTCTTCTGATAAGGACACCAGTCATTGGGTTTAGGGCCCACCCAGTGTGACCTCATCTTAATTTGATTGCATCTACAAAGACCCTATTTCCAAGTAAGGTCACATTCTGAGGTTTTGGGTGGGCATGAATTTTGAGGGAATACTATTTAACCCAGTACAGAGAATATGATTTTTAAAAAATCTTCATAAAACAGTTTTTAGTGAAAAGTAAGCTTCCCTTCTGCCTGAGTCCCCCAGGACTCAAGTTTCTGCCCCAGGGGCATCTACTGTCACAGTCTCTTGGGTGTCAGTCAAGAGATAATGCATAGATCAGCATCTCTGCATACATCCTCCCCCTCCCCAAACACATGTAGTAGCATACCATGCAGGTTTCTTTTCTTCAGTTTATTGTTTTGGAATATTCCATATGAGCCCATCAGGCTCACCCCAGCCTTTTGACCACCACAGGCCTGGTGGTCATCCTTTTGCATGCTGCTGTTCCCAGGGTACTGGACACATCTGATCTTATTGCTATTTAAGGAAGGTTGGGTAGGAGTATTACTCCCATTTTCAAGATGAAAACACTGAGGCCTAGAAGCATCAGTCAGAGGCCACCTGGAAGAGCTGGAGCTCAAACCTAGGTCTCCTAGACTTGTGTCTGGGGTCATCCCCACCTCAGTGCTGACCCCCTTGCCCCCCAACACCACTGAGGCAAAGGGAACTCAGAGTCCTGGTGCTACAGGGAACTAGGGACACACCCCCAACCCCCGGCCACATATGTACGTATCCAGCCTTGGGGTGAACAGGGCAGCATCCAGCAGCCCCCTGACCTGCACCTCTCACCCCCCACAGTGCACCTGTGGCGATTCTCGGGTGGCTATCCAGCCCTCATGGACTGCATGAACAAGCTCAAAAACAACAAGGTATGTCAGGGTCCCCTCGGCAAACCTCTTTGGATGTCGGTTCCAGCCCAGCCCAGTGTTGGGGGCTCCTCCCTACCCCATGGGGCACACTGTTGGGATGGGGTGTGCTTCCTGACAGCCATGCCCATACCACCGTGCCCACAGGAGTACCTGGAGTTCCGAAAGGAGCGGAGCCAGATGCTGCTATCCAGGAGAAACCAGTTGCTTCTTGAGTTCAGCTTCTGGAATGAGCCACTGCCCAGAGCAGGCCCCAACATCTATGAGCTGAGGACATACAAGCTCAAGGTGCCTCCCTCCGACGGACCCCTTCTGCCTCCCCACTTCCTGCTGCAGTGCTGCTCTGCAGTTGCCCGAGAGGGATGTACCCCAACACCTAGACTGGGGCTTCTGCCCTCTCCCTCCCTATGGGCTCAGAGCAGAGGTGCACACGTGCATACTAGGTGTGAGTCAGGGCCTGTGAACCAGGCCAAGCAGCCCCTGGAGCTACAGCGACAGGACAGTTTCCCATCCCTGCCCAGCTGTGACGCCAGGATGTGAGGTGAGGGCTTACTCCCACCCTCCCTGTGGTTCTCTTTCAGCCAGGAACCATGATCGAGTGGGGGAACAACTGGTGAGTGACAGCACCAGGGCTTGGGGTGGGGGGAAGCCTGCTCACCTGCCCCACCGTGGGCCACCTTTCCCAGGCCCAGATCACAGGGAACCCAGCGTCCTCTGCCCTTGGTGGACCTGGGAGAAAGATCCAACTAGGAGGTGAGGATCTCTTAGAGGATTGTGCGGCCTCCCTTATAGAACACCCCACCTCCATCAGCCCTTTCCTCCATCACCTCGGAGAGCTGTGGGCCCTACCTCAGGCCTCTTCTGGGAGTCAGCCTCGGTCCACCTCAGGGGACCCCTGCACCAGCTCTGGCTTCTGCTCCTACTCTTCTCCAGGGCTCGGGCCATCAAATACCGGCAGGAGAACCAGGAGGCAGTGGGCGGCTTCTTCTCACAGATAGGAGAGCTCTACATTGTGCACCATCTCTGGGGTAGGTTGGGGACCTTCCAGGAGCCTTTTATTAGTCTTGTTCCTCCACTGTCACTCTCTGTAGACAATGGGGATTCATTAGTGCCCTCACGAAACTTATGTTCTAGCCAGAGATACTATGTCTGACATAAACTACAAACAGGATTAATTTTAGATTATTGCAAATAATATTTGTAGGCTGGGCATAGTGGCTCATGCCTGTGATCCCAGCAGTTTGGGAGGCTGAAGCAAGAGGGTCACTTGAGGCCAGGAATGGAGATATAATGAGACACTGTCTCTACCAACCTTCCCCTGCCAAATTAGCCAGGCATGGTGGCACATACCTGTAGTCCCAGCTACTCAGGAGGCTGAGGCAGGAGGATCACCTGAACCCAGAATTTCGAGGTTGCAGTGAGCTATGATTACTCCACTGCATTCTAGCCTGGGTGACAGAGTGAGACCAGACCCTGCCACTCTAAAAAAAAAAAAAAATCACATAAAGGATGTGGGAAGGGAAAAAAAAAAACCAAAACCAAATAATATTTGTAGAAAAGAGTCAGGGAGAGATGATGGAGAAAAACATTGGCTCGGGGAGACAAAGAATAGCTCTTGGGGTAAAATGTAAGCTGAGTGCAAAAGGATGAGCAGCCAGCTGTGAATTTTTGGGGAAAAACATTGCAAGTGGACAGAACAGCACATACAAAGGCCCTGTGGTAGGGAAAGACCTTCAGGGTTTTGAGGCATAGCAAGGAGATCGGTGTGGAGTGAGTGGGGAAGAGTGTGAGGAGATGGAATAGGAGAGGGGAGGGGGCTGGGGCCAGGTCAGGTGGGATGAGCTGGGATTTGTTGTAAATGCAGCGGGAGGCTTCCTCAGTGTTTGCTTCAAGCAACAGTGACATGGCCTGATTCATCTTCTCATGTGATTCCTCTGGCTGCTGTGTGCTTTGCCAAGAATGCTTGGCGGGGGAGCAAGAGAGGAAGCAGGGCATCAGAGGATGGTCACACAAGTTCTGGGAGGAGAGGATGGGGGTGTGGCCTGAGGTAGTGGCAGTGGGATGATGAGAAGTCCACAGATTCGCTAGTCTAGAGGTGGAACCAATGGGACTTGTGGACAAATTGTCTATGTGGGGTGAGAGAGGGAGAAGAGGATTCCAGAACTCCCAGGCTCCTGCGTGAGCGGCAGTGTGTCATTTACTGAGTGTGGAAGGTCTAGGGAAAGAGGAGGTTGGCAGGGGTCAGGAGTGTCATTTTGACCGTCAGAAGTGTTAGATTTAAGATGCCGACACATCCACTTAGAGATGTCAAGTGGGCACTGGATATATGAGTCTGGAGCCCTCAGGAGAGTTTGGGACTGGAAATATAAATGTAGGAGTTGTCAACATATCTATTGATTAGATGGACAGTGTTTGCTAACAGTCCGAGGGAGGCATCTGGGGAGGGAGAGACAGCAGGGCAGGGGTTAGGGCAGTGGGAAACGAGCCCTGCGCTGGGTAGGGGATCAGATCCTCTGTGCCTGAGGGATGGGCCTGTGCTTTTCCCACAGCCTATAAAGACCTGCAGTCTCGGGAGGAGACTCGAAACGCTGCCTGGAGGAAGAGAGGCTGGGACGAAAATGTCTACTATACAGGTGAGTGCCTCCTCTGGGGGTCAGTGAACACTTCCCAGCTGGCATGAGGGTAAAAGTGTCTGCTGAAGCAGTCAGCGGGAGTCTTCTGTTCAAAGTGTGGATCCAACTTATGGTATCAGCATCCCCCAGGAGCTTGTTAGGAATGTAGAATCTCAGCTGCCAGCCACCCCCGCCTGCCACCCTACTGAATCACAATCGTCACTCTAATGGGAACTGCAGGTGATCTGTGTGCACGTTAAAGTTTGAAAATCTCTGAGCAGGAAGAGTCTCTTCGATGACTTTGAGCTGACCCTCTCTGGGCTGCTGCCTCCCCATCTGTAAAATGGGACACTTGGACTAATCAGTGGTTTTCAGATCTTAGCCACTTGAGGACCCCCTCACAGCTTTTGCCTAAGCAGTGTCCTACCACTACAAATATTTTCTTGATATTTTTCTTTAAATCTCCCTACTTTCTTTTTCATCTAGCTTTGTTCTTTGCAATAATATCTATGAAATCATTTTTAAACTATGCTAGTTATTTTTTTCATAAGACACAGGAAAATAAATTTATAATTATTAAAATTTAAGAAAATGTTCATCTCCTTACCATTTGGGAGACCTGGTGCTCTCCATGGGCCCTTCCAGAGGGGCAGTGGGGCTTTCCTGTCTCAGCATCTGGGGCTTCCTCCTTCAAAGGCTAGCATTGGGGGGTCGGAGAGGTTGTTGGCTTGCCTCAGCCCCCTCTGTGACCTCTGCTTCTCTCCACAGTCCCCCTGGTGCGACACATGGAGTCTCGGATCATGATCCCCTTGAAAATCTCTCCTCTGCAGTGATGCTGCTGACACCTCCACCTCCTTCCCCTACTCCCTGAGGGCAACCCCAGACAGAGGAGCTCCTGGTCCGCTGTCTTGGTTTACTCTTGGCTCTTGGGAGGACTGAGGGGCAGTGTTCAGCTCAAACAAGGGGGAACTGAAGGCTGACAAGGTTCTGTGGACATATACCTTTGCCCAGACCCTTCTTGCCTTCCCCACCTGCCTCCTTCCCCCTGCTGGAAGTAGTTTCTAATTTCCCTGAATGAAGAATAGCAATCTTTTAGGTCTCCTTTATCTCCTCCTAAAATTCTTCATCTCAAGGCCACCAGGCCCCAATAATCATCATGGAAATCCTTGGTTTAGCTTAGTTGCACAAAAGGTAGCATGTCCAGTGGTTAGAGGTGGCCTGCGAAGAAAGGGGGTCAGGCCAGGCCCTGGAGGATTCCCTGATCTTCACTGGGCCACCCACTTGATGGACAGTCTGAGCCAAGTCCCTCCTGCTGAGGAAAAGCCTGGAACTGCCACAGAAACCTCTCAAATCAGCAAGATCCAAAGGAGGTCTGGACATTCCACCCAGAGAGGCTGGGAAAAGGGATGGCAGTCAGGAACGATTTAGGCAGGTGACAGACATGTAACAGGAATGCAGAACATAGAACTCAGAATTTCGAACTTAGGTTGGAACTGCAGAATTTGAAATTTGGAACACAGAATTGGGAAGATAGAACCCAGGTGACAGAATACCACTTGGGGTATACTAAATAGGTGGAGAGTGGCTTGTCCGTTTCTCCCTACATATAGGAGTTGAGAACTTGAATGTGTAGTTCAGTCCTTCTGTGCAGGGAGTCTCTCCTGCCCTCCATCCTTCCTAAATGCAGAAGTACAGGCCAGGGCTTGTATTTCCCACATCCTGCATTCCTTCTCCCCCACTTGACATTCTGTGAGCCCAACCCTCATACTACAGGGCCACCAGGTATGTGGAGTGGAGTCAGTGACCCTGGGGGGGTCTCCTCAGTGACCCCCATACCTCATGAACCTTTGGGTAGCTTGATTCTGCCCCCCTTCCAAGAAAACTTGTGCTGGAATTGCTGATGGAACCGATTAAATATTTACTATAAACCGCGGTGTCTGTTCTTCATCTGGAAGGAAGAAAGGTGCCCAAGGCAGGGCAGAACAGAGCTGGTGGGCTTCCCAGACCCACATACAGATCTAGCCCCTTAGACGGTATTGTGTTCCTGATACATTCTCAGGGAGGGCATCTTTGTCCTCACCCCAGGGCAGAAGAAACTGGCCCTGTATAACCACAGATTCAAGACATGTGTTATTAGCTCCAGATAAGTAGGACTTAAATGAAAAATCTTGGACCCTGTTTGTACAATTCATGACAACGGTGGGAAACACTTGAAGCTTTCAGATACCGAATAGAGTTGTGATGTCCTGGGCAAATCGGGCCTAACATGGAGAAACTGGATATGCACCCCCCACACACACACACGTGTAAAATAGGGCCAATGCCCTCCCTAACTTGCTGCCTTCATTGGTGTGGCATATGATGGCAAATATGATAGTAGGTAAGACGCCAGGTTATGGAGGCAAATCCACTAGGGTCCAAATCTTGGCGTTACTGCCCTCGCGTTATCTTGGGTATACCACGAACACGCAACAACCGCTTAGCGGAGCGCACACTAATTGCTGGGTGCTGCTTTAGGCGATGGAGAAAGTGAAGAAGGCACTTAGAGTCTTTGCCCTTAGAGCCTCAGTGTCCCAGTTGTAGAAGGTAGAGTAGAGGTGGTAGCTGGTTGGGACTCGCCCCCTACTTGCTCTCCCGTCACCGAAGCAATGCCCACACCACTAACCACGCGCCAGGGGCCGCGTGAGTTCTCCGAGCGTCGCTTCCGGTCTCCGCGCGTCGCTTCCGGCTGGCCGCTCTTTCCTTTCTTCCGCTTCTCCATGGTCGCGCGGGCCGCAGTCGCCCCGCTGCCGGAAGTGGCCTGTACGCGGGGACTGGTGCGCGGAGCTGTGAGGTGAGGAGGGTCCCTGGTCCGCGGAACTGGGAGTGGCGGGGCTGTCCGCGACTGAAGTGCTGATTGCTCAAAGTGCGCTTCTGGGCTGGGGTCCGAGCTGGCTTCTCCGTCCTCGCTATCCGGGGTCCCCGGCCGTTCGGCTCGGCGCTGTGGTGTTACTTCATCTGAAAAATGTTTGCTGCAGCATCCTCTGACCCTGTGGTGATACTGTGGTATCACCATCTTGGTGGTGGTGACGAGCTAGCCTGCTGACGACGGTGGTGGTGGTAACAGCTCACATTTAGCGTGTGCTTCTGCGTGCTAGGCACTCCACTCTGTTGCCAAAGCCAGGATTTCCCACGCTTAAGCTTTTGGGGTCCCACGTTTGTGAGTTTTGCCAAATCAACTTACCACCTGTACGACTGTTTACTAAAGGTTTTTTGG
>VBSM01003230.1:3432470-3446368 GCA_008086735.1 Cheirogaleus medius | reverse complement strand
GCCTCCCAGAGTGCTAGGATTACAGGCGTGAGCCACCGCGCCCGGCCTGATGTTTTCTTGATGCTATTGGAAATGGTATCTTTTTATCATTTCATTCTCTTACTAACTGTTGTTGGTATAAGGATATATAGTACAACCGGATCTTACTCTGTTCCCTGGGCTATAGTTCAGTGGCATCATCACAGCTTACTGCAACCTCAAACTCCTGGGTTCAAGCGATCCCTCCTGCCTCAGCTTCCCAAGTAGCTGGGACTGTAGGCATGTGCCACTATGACCAGCTAATTTTTCTATTTTTTTGTAGAGGTGGGAGTCTCACTATGTTGCTTAGGCTGATCTCTAACTCCTGTCTTTAAGCAATCCTCCCACCTTGGCCTCCCAAAGTGCTGGGCCTACAAGTGTGAGCCACCATACCTGGCCATATCTCTTTTGTAAATAAAAAACTATATGCAGTCACTAAGCAGCCGCACGTTCCCATGTGGACAGATAGGAAAAGGAAAAACAAAAACTCTTCTTTTGTTGTGTGCAGGCTTCCCTTCCGGTGCAGGAGTATCTGTTCATGCCGTTCGACCAGGCTCACAAGCAGTATGAGACAGCGAGGCACCTGCCACCTCCCCTCTACGTCCTCTTTGTCCAGGCCACTGCGTATGGGCAGGCCTGTGGTGAGTATGGGGGCTGGTTGAGGAAGAGGGGCTGTGGGAGCAGCAGCTGTGGCCGATTGAGTTTGGAAGCACCACCTGCCAAGGAAACTTCCCGGCCCTACCCAGATGCCCTCAGGTGACAGATGCTGCCTCCCCTCTGCGCTGCCCAGCATGGCTGCTCTGACCAGCTGGCCTGAGGCTAGACTAACCTGATGAGTATTTCAGAATGGATGGCTTTGAACCATTTGTGAGCCTGGCTGGACAGCTGTTGGGTACAGTGCCCAGGCAGCCTGTCTGGGTTCCCAGGTGCTCACTTCAATCAAGGCACGCTTGGCAGGTGGATCAGCGCCTCTTGCTCCGCTTCAGGGTGGGGGGCTTGGTGGACACAGGTCCCAGCCAGCTGTCCCAGGCTTTCACTATGCCCTGAAATAGGCTGCATGTTATTATAGTGAATTACCAGGTTAGACAATATGTCCTCCTTAAGCTTAAGGGCAGCCTGTGACTCTGCTAAGGTTTTCAGAAATTTCTGGAGACATTGCCTCTTACCCTAATGCAGCTTTCACCCAGCACCTAACTTTTCTCCCCCACCCCACTGCATCAGACATATTACACCAGTGCTTGCCTCTCCTCCCAGCCACGGGCACCAACACATTACTGTCTCTCTTCTTGTGTTGTCCTGGTCCTTCCGGTCCTCTCCCTCCCCTTGTTCTCCCTCCTGTTTCCATCATCAGCTCATATGAAATCCTCCTCCCAGCCCCCTAGACAGGGTGAGTAATTTTCTTTTCTTTTGTGTTTAAAATCCAACCTGTTTCCATTACCATTTTCCAGTAGAATTCTAAGATTAAATGACTGAAAAAAATAGTCTAGCATTTGCTAGTGGACAGCCAGCTTGTTTGGGGTGGGAAGTGATGATTGAAACAGGGTTGCCAGAGATAAGGCAGTGGTCAGCCACTTTTGGAGTTTGTCACATCTCCCTAGTGTGGCTAAGCAAACCATTTCAGGCTTCTGTGACTATATGTACCCTTAATACTGGAGCATCGGGGTGGTGGCCTGTCTGACCTCATAGCGTTAAACCCCCAGAGTTCCAGAAAGGGGGTCCCAAGGCATCACTCAATGAGGTGTCAAGCTTGATGCATGGAATAGGCTGTTAGCTCATGTGCTCAAGAGGCCAAGCTCAAGTTGAACACACCTGGACTTGAATCCTGGCTTATCGGCTTTCTGGCTGTGGTATCTAACTTCTCTGAGCCTTAAGTTTCTCATCTGTAAATGGCAACAATAATAGTATTGCTCCTATAAGGTTGTTGAGGATTAAAAATTTATTTTTAATAATAATTTTTTAACAGTCATCAGCTCATTCAGTCCCTACCTCAACAGGGCAGCTACTATTTGTCAAGTCCCCGTTTCATAGAGGAAACTGAGGCTCAGAGCAGTGATATAACTTTCTAGGTCATGTGTTTGGGAATTGGTGGGACAGGGACTTGGGCCTGGGGTTGGACTGCAGGGTCCACATTCCTGCCCACTCTCCTGCTGCTTCCCCATTAAATGAGACAGTGGCAGCCAGGGGCTTGGCGTAGTGGAAAATAGAGAGTAAGCACTTAGTCAGGTGAGAGCAGGCGTTTCTGGGGTGTGAATAGGTATGGCTGGGCTTCTGGGTAAGAACCTTTAAGACAGTTGGCAGAGAAGTTCCATGCGGCTTCGGGCTCTCAGTTTACATTTCTATGCCTTGGTGTATGCCTGAAAACAGGCAGTCACCACTAGTCTTAAGTGATGTTAGTCTAGGAATCTGTACTTAAGTTCTTTGTTCTCAGTAAATGATAGAAAAAGGACTAAGGTCACTACCTTGCTCCTTTTCATCTGGAAGAAGGTCTTTTGCCCTCCCATCCCCAGTCAGCAAGGCACTGGGGCAGGAGCAGAAGAAACGCAGCCCTAGAACTGGCCTGCCTGTTCTCTAGTGCCTTCCGCTAGAGGCTTTCCCATGAAGCTTTTTCTTGCCCCTAGATAAGACATTGTCTGTGGCGATTGAAGGCAGTGTGGACGAAGCCAAGGCTCTGTTCAAGCCTCCTGAGGACTCCCAAGGTAATGTGGTGGTTGGGCTGGTCCCTCCCAGGGACACCAAGTTTGACAATAAGCTGGACTGGTTCTGTGTAGCAGGACACTTGACCTTAATGTCTTAGCACCTTGGGGTAGGCGAGGGAGAGCTCAGTTTCTGGAGTCACAGAGTGCTGCCTGTGGATTTCTGCCCTCCTACTCACTAGCTCACTGACCCCGAGGAAGGTGTTTAACATTTCTGAGCCTTGGTTTACTCATCTGTAAAAAATAGATAGTAACACCTCATGTAGAATTATTATATGGATTAAATAAGGTATTGTACACAAGGCCCTGAGCGTCATTCTCAGCACATGGCAACCCCTCAGATTATGCAAGCTGCTATTATTTATTATTGTTGTTTATATTATTATTAGTACCACCACCATCACCAGAAGGGGCTTGTGTTCCATCAAAACAACATTAAAAAGCTCTTTAAGAAAACAGGGGTGGTGAGATTATGGGTCATTCTTCTTTTCATCGCCACAGTTTCTATACTGAATAAGAAGCAGCAAATGAATTTATCATTTATTTTAAAGAAACCCATTTACAAAAGATAGTCTGAGTCCCTTTATGCCCTATGGGTTGAGGTGCCGTAGGGAGCATTTGGAGCCCTCTGACCTCCAGTTGCCTTCTCTGTGTGGCTGCAGATGACGAGAGTGACTCGGATGCTGAGGAGGAGCAGACCACGGTGAGAGCTGTTTCCTCTCAGGAGGACACCAGGCAGCTGCCTTGGGGCCTGCTTGTTTGCGGGTGCCCATCCTCCCTAGAAGCAGAAGAAAGAGGTTTGAAAGAAAGGGCTGCTGGGAGGGGAGCCTGGCATCCCAGAAGCAGCCAGCCCCAGGCAGCAGTGCTGATGCCCTGGCCAGCAGGGAGAGGGAAGAGGGAGATTTGTGTGACCAATGCTCACGGGCTCGGCTCTTTCCTTTTTCCAGAAACGCCGGCGACCCACACTAGGGGTGCAGTTGGACGACAAGCGTAAGGAGATGCTGAAGAGGCACCCGCTGTCCGTCATGCTCGACCTGAAGTGCAAAGGTCTGGCTGCTCTCACCTCATTCTGAGGGATGGTAGCACCTTAGAGTTCAGCCAGCTGCGGCTGCAGAGAGTCCAACAGGCCACGGCCCCTTGCCCAAGAAACAATTCCCATTTCATATTTCTCTGTTTTTCCTCCTCGTTTTGCTTGGAGTTTGTTTCTTTTTGTTTTATTTTATTTTTTATTTATTTTTTTGAGATAAAGTCTCACTCTGTCACCCGGGTAGAGTGCAGTGGTGTCATCATAGCTCACTGCAACCTCAAACTCCTGGGCTCACGGGATTCTCCTGCCTCAGCCTCCCGAGTCGCTGGAACTACAGCTTGCGCCACGTTGCCCAGCTAATTTTTCTATTTAAGTAGAAACAGGGTCTTGCTCTTGGGTAGGCTGGTCTCGAACTCCTGATCTCAAGCGATCCTCCTGCCTGGGCTTCCCAGGGTGCTAAGATTACAGGCGTGAGCCACCGCGCCCGGCCCCCTGACCTAGATTAGACTGAGGTTATGGAATTGGGGATAGAGTAGCAGAGATGTGGTGGTCATCATCACGTCACATCAGGGGTACATGACATCACTGTGTCTTATCACTGGTGATGTTGACCATGATCTCTTGGCTCCCTTTCCATATTATATTTGTTAGAAGCAGAGTCACTAAGTCCAGCTAACACTCAAGGGCAGGGAAATGAAGCCCCACCTCTTGGTGGGAAGCGTAGCAAAGAATTTGCTCTTTTTTTTTTTTTTTTCAGCATATTATGGGGGTACAAATATTACGGTTACATATATTGCCCATGCACCCCCTCCCCCGAGTAGCAAAGAATTTGTAGACGCTCTCTTTGCTTTTATTGCTCAACATTATGTTGCCATTGATTTTTTGTTTTTGTAGTAAAAGATTATAAAAGCCTCTTTCAGTTTCTTTTCTGCGATACTGTTGACTCTGCTCTGAGTGTCTGACTCATTGTTATCTCTTCTTTTCTTCCTCCCCCTCCAGATGACAGTGTGCTTCACCTGACTTTCTACTACCTCATGAACCTCAACATCGTGACAGTAAAAGCCAAAGTGACAACTGCCACGGAGCTGATCACCCCCATCAGTGCAGGGTAATAGGTGGGCGCCGTAGGCAGTGGGGTGCAGGAGGGGGAAGTGATGAAAACCTTGGTGTAGGGCTGCTCTGGGTTCTTTCCGCTGGCTCTGAGGAAGTTCATGGCTATGTTGACTTCTCTTGTGTCTGGACAAACGAGACACACTAGGACATCACTGGTATTTAGAAAGCACTCTCTGGCTGGGCGAGGTGGCTCACGCTTGTAATCCTAGCTCTCTGGGAGGCTGAGGCAGGAGGATCGCTCAAGTTCAGGAGTTCGAAACCAGCCTGAGCCAGAGCGAGACCCCGTCTCTACTAAAAATAGAAAGAAATTAATTGGCCAACTAAAAATATATAGATAAAATTAGCCGGGCATAGTGGCACATGCCTATAGTCCCAGCTACTCGGGAGGCTGAGGCAGGAGGATCGCTTGAGCCCAGGAGTCTGAGGTTGCTGTGAGATAGGCTGACGCCACAGCACTCTAGCCAGGGTGACAGAGTGAGACTCTGTCTCAAAAAAAAAGAAAAATAGAAAGCACTCTCTGACTTTAATTTGTGACATGCTCTTACTGTATAGTAGATGATAAAAGTGACAACAGGACATTTGTAAATTGAGTAGGTGGGGCAGAGCACCAGCTTTTTGGCAACCAGTGGAAAGTGTATGAATGGCAAATGAGAGTTGGCAGACATCATCAGGTTAACAAATTTAGGCCACTGTTTTCATTTTCTCTTTCTATTCTAAGATGCTGGGATTTTTGCTTCCCAGCTCAACTCAAGCCCAGGTTGTCCTTACTGGGCAGTGGGAGGAGGACTGTGGTGGATCCCTGTGGAAGTTTTGAGGAGGGTGACCAGAGGCATAGTAATGATAGCCATCTCATCCCCAGGAAGTCCCTGACCATGGCAGTCGTGTTTTGCAGCTAGAGATGGGAAGAAGGAAGGATCAGGAAGGCCTTGGGGTTAAATAGCCTCCACTTAACAAGACCACTGCCCCAGCCTGGTACTCCTGGCCCTTTCCTGGTCCCAATGTCAGTTGTAGAAGGGTCACTGAGGGAGCCAGTTGCAGTGGTGCACACCTGTGGCCCCAGCTATTTGGGAGGCTGAGGATCACTTGAGCCCAGGAGTTTGAGTTCAAGTCCAGCCTGGGCGAAATAGCAAGTCCTCACCTCAAAAACAAAAAAATGAAAGGTTATTGAGGCTTAGGGAGGCACAGGTCTGGTGCCTGGTGGAACAGGACTCTTCCTACCCCTTCCTATTCTGTCTGATGGTGGGGTGTCTCCTGGGTTTTAGACCCTGCACTTAGAGTCCATATCCCCTTCAGGCCACAGCCTCTTGTCACTGTGCTTGAGGGCATTGTTGGACTCCGCAGGGCCACTATAGATGAAATTGACCCTGTTCTCACCTGGGCCCAGCAGAGGGAGCCCAGGGCTGGCAGCTTCTGAGCGTCACTGCTCAGCCGTGGCTTCTAGGATCATGGTGGAGCTCTTTGTCACGTGCCTTCTGCTTGCTCATTTCTCAGATGCACTCTGAGAAATGCTAGGCTCCATGCTAGGCTGCAGGCAGGCTTTATTGCAAGCTCAACTCCAGCTCCTCGCTCAGCTGTGTACCTGGCCTCAGAATCTGTTTCCTCATTCTGTGCTTGTTAATTGTAATATCCCCTCCCAGGGTGCTTGTGAAGAGTTAGGTCAAATGCTTAGCATAGATGAGGCACTTGGTAAATGACAGCTGATTTGTCTTTATCGACTCTATTAACTTGCACAATAGCTCTCCAAGGTGAGTTAACTGAGGGTCTGGACCATTAAGGGGCTGCCCCAAAGTCACAGGTAGTGAGCAGAGGGTCATAATTCAAAGTCATCCAGGCCTGTGTACCACTGTACTATACTGCTGTTTTGGCTAGGTGGGCCCTGGCCCCTAAACAGGAAGGAAACATAAAAAGAAATGCTACTGTGAAACTAGGATTAAATTTTTAAGGCCTTCGGGTGTTGTCTAGCTCATCCTCCTATTTTACAGATGGAGAAACTGAGGTCTGGGGGCATGTGACCAGTTATTGAAGCCCTGGACCTATAGCCTGAGTGTCTAGACTACCAGCCCAGAGGCCTTTGCTCAAATACAGGCTGCCTTTGGCCCCATGGAGACACGAGCCTGTGATAGGGTTTTATTGATTTATCTACTGAAACATAGGGATATATTACCACAGTAATTCCTTGATATCAGATGATATCCAGTCAGTGTTCAAACTTCCCTGATTTTCTCATGATCTTTTGAGGAGTTTTGCTCTGTTTTTATAGTTTGTGTTCGGAATCTGGATCACTGTAAGGCCCATACATTCATTGCAAATGAGCAAAGCTTCTCTCAAGTGTCTTTTCACCTGAATGTCCTACCATCTTTTTATTCTTTTTTTTTTTTGAGAAAGAGTCTTGCTGTGTTGCCCAGGCTAGAGTGCTGTAACGTCAGCCTAGCTCACCTTAACCTCAAACTCCTAGGCTCAAGCAATCCTCCTGCCTCAGCCTCCCAAGTAGCTGGGACTACAGCTGCTTGCCACAACGCCTGCCAAATATTTCTGTTTTTAATAGAGACGAGGTTTCGCTCTTGCTCAGTCTGGTCTCGAACTCCTGAACTATAGCAATCCTCCTGCCTCAGCCTTCCAGAGTGCTAGGATTATAGGTGTGAGCCACTGCACCCAGCCTATGTCTATTGTTTGCACCAAATTCAGTTGTCCTGAGCCACACGTTGCAGATATAAATTTTGTCGAGAAGATTTGATTCTTCTGTCAGGTCTTCTCAATTAAAAACCTTTATCATGTGCAATTTTAGCCGTTCTGTTTTATTTTGGTTGATTCAATCTGTTAGTAATAGTCACTAAACACTGGCTAAAAGACTGAAAAGTTTTATCTATTTTTGAGTCAGGTCTCCATGTGGGCAGGGAGACTCAGACAGAGACTAGAGAATAGGAACAAGCTGGAAGCTGTCACTGTCCTGGTGTTAAGTTCCGGAAGGCGTGCTGGGGCCAGATCGCAGGATCAGCATATCCCGCCTGGGTTGCTCCTGATGCTGTCCTGGAAAGATGAAGGAGAACCCCCTGGTGATTCAGGGAAAGAACCACCTTGTCATCCTCTGTGATAAAATTACTACGTTATCCCCCCATATCGTCTCATCTCTGCTTGTCATATTTAATTACAGACTGTGCCCTAACTGTCCCAGGTGGGTGGCAGTAGTGTCAACGTCTCTCTCTGCTTATAGCTCTGGGTCACCTTGTCTCCAGTGCATCTGATAATATCTCTTTCTAGAAATATAAAGAGGCCTTTTTTGTGTGTGATTAGCATGAGATTTGCTCAAATGAGATAGATACAGCACCAAAGCTGCACACTTGTTCTCTCTGAGGCAGATAGGAGTCTGTTCTGCTTCTGTGAAAATCATAATTATTTCTGTTGCTGGTGTCATGGGGCTTTGCCCCCCTGAAGTAAGGCCCTGGCTACCATATAAATACCATCTTGAAGAGATAGGTTTTTAAAAATTGGTGGTTAAGGGTACTACTCTCTTAGATCAGTCAGTACAAACCCATCTCTAGCACTTACTAGCAGTGTGATCTTGGACAAGCCGTATCTTTCAAAGCCCTGAGTTTCTCCTCTGTAAAGTGGAAATGATAAACGCTCCTTCATAGGGTTGTGAGGATCCAGTGACCTCAAACGCATAAAGAGTCTGGCCCACAGGAATCTTCAATTAATGGTGGCATTGGTCATCAGTGAGAGGTGGCGTTACCAGCCCCAAATGCTCACGTCTACCTTGAGGCAAGACGTTGGTCCCATTCTCACTGTAGTCTCTTCTCCCTCTTCCAGGGACTTGCTGTCTCCTGACTCAGTCCTGAGCTGCTTGTTTCCTGGGGATCATGGAAAGAAAACTCCAAATCCAGCCAATCAGTATCAGTTTGATAAAGTCGGGTGAGTCAGCAATGTTTCCTCTCTCAGCCTCTCTACTGCAGAGTTTCTCTGGTGGCTCAGGCCCAATGCTGGAGATCTGTCAGGGCCAGAGGACAGGGAGGACCACAGGGCGGAGGGAATGCTTGCCCTTTGTTGCTTAGAAGGCAGAGAGGTCCTGGAAGGGTGGAAAAGAGTAAAAGGATCAAAACTTGGGGAACATGATAAGAACTCATGATACAATAAAAATGTTTATGTTTTAATTCTCTAAGGGTTAAAGTTTTAAAAAATATTTTATAAATTGGTAGATCAATGAAAAGATCAATACATTGCCTTTTTATTTGAGATTTGCTTATGGGTTGAAGGCTGCAAGGAGAAGAGGGGGAAGCCAAACGTGGGAGAGATGAAATTCATAGTAGGGAACTGATAAAGTTCAGGGGCTTTACTGGCAGCCTGGCTGTGAGCACCGTTGCACCTGAGGCCTGTTTGTGGGACACGGAGGATGGGAGGGGGACTGTATCCTGGGACCACAGCAGAAATTACTTAGAAAATAATTTTCTTCTGTCTTCTTTTTGATAGCATCCTGACTTTGCGAGACTATGTACTTGACCTAGGTCACCCCTATTTGTGGGTACAGAAGCTGGGTGGCCTCCACTTCCCCAAAGAGCAACCACAAGTATGTATACTGATCTGGTCTTCTTGGCTAAAGAGCTCTACCTTCTCTCCTCCTTTATAGACTCCAGGAAGGCCTCGGATGGCCTTCTGGAGCTTTGAACTAGCAGAATGCTTTCCCTCGAGGCTGTGACCTGTCTTCCATCCGCTAAGGATGCTAAAACGTCCAAGGCCTACAAATGTTATGATACCTTTTGCCCTCTCTCTGAGCCTAGTAGCCATCTAGACCAAGGTAGCTTTGGTCCTTGCTCTGAGCCCAGCATGGCCATAGGCTTTGCTGCCCTCGGTCTTGTGTACAAGGATGTCAGAAATGAGGCATGAGTATAACTCCAGGGGCCTTGGCCTTCTCTCAGAGCTGGCCACAGCCTCTCAAGAACCCAGCAGCTTGTGTTGTTCCTGCCAGACTCAGCGTCTGGCCTGTCACAGCAGATAAACTCTGCCATTGCTAAAAGGTGCTCTCCTTGGGATATGGATAATCAGGCTGCCGCAGGCAGGCAGGTTGGGGAAAGATGTGGTGCCTGCAGGAAGGGAGGGGAGCACTGAGCTATGCGCCTCTCATTTGCATTCACAGCACACGGTGATCGCTGACCACTCGCTGAGTGCCAGCCACATGGAGACCACCATGAAATTGCTGAAGACCAGGGTGCAGTCCCGCCTCGCCCTTCACAAGCAGTTTGCGTCCCTGGGTAAGCTGATGCTGGGGGCTTAAGAGTCACTCAGACAACACAGGGACAAAAACAACTTAGCCTTTTGCTTAGAAGTCTTGAATCCTGACAACAAATCAAAGAGCCCTGGATTCCTGGCTTTACTGAGCGAGGATGTTCACAGGGCCCCTGGGGAGAGCTAAGGCCCATCCAAGCAGAGGTCTTAGCTTCCCTCAGAGCCATCAGGGCTGTCCTGGCACTCAGAGGAAGCCCACAGTCTTTGGATAGCACAAGTTCTCAGATTGGTCAGGGGCAGCTCATCCTATGTCAGTGCATACTTTGATGTGCATTTGACATGTATGTAACAAGAGCCTGAATCATGCCAGGCACTGAGTGTAGTGCTCAAGGAAGAACACCGGCATTTACGGTGCTTTATCCCTAATGCAAATGATGGCCAGCCAAACAAAACCCCCTGCAGCCAGAACCAGTGATGGTGCCTTTGCAGCAGTGACTGTTAATTAGATCAAATAGCCAAAAGGGCTGTGTTTTCATAGCTGACCTTGATGGAGAAAACGACTGAAGTGTTCTGTGTCAGCTCCTCTAAGGGAGGAGCCCCCGCCTTTGTGGAGTTCACATTCAGCTTATTTGAATACAGCTGTCCTGGGGTCCACTCCCTCATCCCTCCCCCAAGACCTACTGACCTGATATTCCCCAGGGTAAGGCTGAGCCCTCCCTCACCTTGTGTGTCCGCCTAAGCGCCCAGGTGATTCTGACGAGCCGCTGACTGAGGCGCTGGCTGTATGGGGGCTTCTCTTCCTTTATTCATTCAGTAAATACTTGTCAAGTGCTTATCGTGTCCAAGGCACTTGTAGGTTGTGTGTTGGGGGGAGTGGGAGGGTTGAGATCTTTCTGATCTGAAACAGCCACTATCAGGAAAGGCATTGAGTTACCAGACCCATCTGGAGAGCCCCCCAGTCAGTTCTTGGGCTCCATGTGGATGCCGATCTCTCCAGGGCAGTGTTGTTTGTCCCTTGGGCCCTGCTTCCCATCAGCATTGCTGAGTTTGTTTTGTCCCAAGGTTGGATGGTTGTCATCCCGGACAGCATTTACTGTGTTGGCATATTTGCCTATTGAAACGCCAGCAGAAATTTACCCTGGAGCAGTTCTCCAGCTCTTTTTCCTTAGAGGAGCTGACACAGAACACTTCAGTCGTTTTCTCCATCAAGGTCAGCTATGAAAACACAGCCCTCTTGGCTATTTGATCTAATTAACAGTCACTGCTGCAAAGGCACCGTCACTGGTTCTGGCTGCAGGGGGTTTTGTTTGGCTGGCCATCATTTGCATTAGGGATAAAGCACCGTAAATGCTGTCATCCAGTCTAGCCACAAGTGCATAGTACTGGGTGAAGGTCAGGTTGGTATGCCTGCATCCCTGGCACGTGTTGACCTGGGTACCTCTTGAGTACCAGATGTACCTGGACAGCTGGCAAGGCCATCTAAGCCCTCCAGAGAGACCCAGGAAGATGCTGGTTACCCAGCTGTGGCACCTGATTTCTACCTGTGACACCACCTGTCCTGCTTTCTTTTAGAACATGGCATTGTGCCTGTTACCAGTGATTGCCAGTACCTCTTCCCTGCCAAGGTTGTCTCTCGCCTGGTGAAGTGGGTGACGATTGCCCATGAGGATTACATGGTAAGTGAAGGAGTGACAGGTTACCCTTGCTATCCTGGGGACTACAGGACCACATCGCCTTTTGGCTCCTGCCCCCTCACTGGAACGACAGGGCATTTAATTAGAGGAGCTCAGAGTTCACTTGTCTGTGATGTGTCTGTTCTAGGAGCTGCATTTTACCAAAGACATCGTGGAGGCAGGATTGGCTGGGGACACCAATCTCTACTACATGGCTCTCGTCGAAAGGGGCACAGGTAATTGCTCTGCTGATCACAGAGGTTCTAGGCAAAGGGAGCCGCCAAGAATCAAACACTCCTGGGGCTGCCTGAAGGAAGCAAAAGATCCTGGAATCCTGCCGCAGGGACCTAGCAAATAATCACATATGTGCTTTACCTCACTTAAGCCTCAGGAGAGTCCTGTGGGTGGTAATACCATTCCCACTGCACAGGGGAGGAAATTCTGCCTAGTCACACACCCAGTCTGACCTCTGAGCCTGATCTCTTCTCCCTTTGCTTCCTACCCTCTAGTATCAGACATCATGTTCTTCCTGCTGTCCACAGAAGGGCTGAGGTGTCACTCTCAGGCTGTAAAGGGCAGGGTCGCAGGGCCTCTTTCCCTCTTCTGCAGACCCTGCGCTCACTTTAGAGGCATTGAAAGCTCTGATTCTTCACACCTCTTACAGCATCTGGCTCTGCCAGGGCTCCCTATTGGAGCCCCGCAAACGCTGCATCTGGGCTGCTGTGCTGTTGTCCAGCCCAAGCCTGGCACTGCGCATAAGATCTGACCCCCCAAGCCTCGGTGTCAAGATAAGGAAGTTGTGTGTAGTTCTAAGACAGTTCAAGAAATGTAAGGAAAGGTTGAAGTCTTTTTTTTTTTATTTGAGACAGAGTCTCACTCTGTTGCCTGGGCTAGAGTGCCGTGGCGTCAGCTCACAGCAACCTCGATCTCCTGGGCTCAAGCAATCCTTCTGCCTCAGCCTCCCGAGTAGCTGAGACTACAGGCACGCGCCAACATGCCCGGCTAATTTTTTCTGTATATTTTTAGTTGGCCAATTAATTTCTTTCTATTTTTAGTAGAGACAGGGTCTCACTCTTGCTCAGGCTGGTCTCGAACTCCTGACCTTGAGCAATCCTCCCACCTCGGCCTCCCAGAGTTCTAGGATTATAGGCGTGAGCCACTGCGCCCACCCAGGTTGAAGTCTTTGATATCAGAGTTTCTCTCTTCTGTACCCTACTTTCTTCCCTTCTCTGTTTTTGTAATGTCTTTTTTGGTAATATTCTGAAAAAATTGAATATATCACATACAGTTGAGGCCTCTTGATCCCAGTTCATTCCCTCCCTCCTAATAGATGACCACCATTTGCATTTTGTACATTTGTTTTTTATCCCTCCTCCCCCATCTTTCTTTTCTTTTTCTAGAGACAGGATCTTATTCTGTCGCCCATGCCAGAGTGCAGTGGTGTAATCATAGCTTACTGTAGCCTCGCACTCCTGGGCTCAAGCGATCCTCCTGCTTCAGTCTCCCAAGTAGCTAGGACTACAGGCATGCACCACCATGCCTGGCTAATTAAAAAAAAATTTTTTTGTAGAGACAAGGTCCATTGCTGAGGCTGTTCTCAAACTCCTGGGCTCAAGTGATCCTCCCACCTCAGCCTCCCAAAGTACTAGGATTTCAGGCATGAGCCACTGTGTCCAGCTAATTTAGCATAATTCTTAAGAGCCCTAGGATTTTCACTTATTTTTTTTTTCTTTTTGTGTTTCCATCCCATTACAGGACCTTAGGATTTTCGGAATGGTAAATGAGCATTGACTTCAACTTAAAGTCACCAGCTGCATCAGCCCCTAACGACAGCCTGTCCTTTGAAGCTTTGAAGTATTGACTTCTCTCTAGCTGGGAAAGTCCTAGATAGCATTTTCTTCCAATAGAAGAAGGCTATTTTGTCTACATTGAAAATCTGTTGTTTAGTGTAGCCACTTTCATCCGTGATCTTAGCTAAAATATATGGATAACTTGCTGCAGCTCCTCCAGCAGCACTTGCTCCTTCACCTTGCACTTTAGTGTTATGGAGATGGTGGCCAGGCATGTTGGCTCACGCCTGTAATCCTAGCACTCTAGGAGGCCGAGGCGGGAAGATCACTTGAGGTCAGGAGTTCAAGACCAGCCTGAGCAAGAGCG
>VBSM01003230.1:3387768-3400630 GCA_008086735.1 Cheirogaleus medius | reverse complement strand
GCCCCCCCCCCGGGACTGCCTGCAGCGGAGGAAGCCCTGCGGCAGGCCTGCCCGCCCACCCATCTGCCACCCTGGGACTGCACCAGCTGGGAGGCTGAGTCCAGCCCCAAAGGCCAGGAGCTGGTGGGTGGATCCACAGGTCTGCCTGCCTCCCCAGCTCCAGTTCCTATTGTGGGCGACTACGGGTGAATGATTCTTGGCCTGTGGTTTCCAAGACTGGGAATGAGATGGTTCATTGATCTTTGCTAATGGACTCTCATCTAGTGACTGGGGCTTGCTGAGTTACAGGTGCTCTAAGGCTGTCACTGCTCTTGTCACCTAGAGCAAGAGGCTAAGTGGTGGTGGGAATTTAGGCTCTCACATAAGGAAGGGAGGAGATGCTTCTGCTTTTATGCCTGGCTCCTCTTATCCCTGCAGCCCCATGAAGTAGATATTGTTAGTATCTCCACTTCATGGTTTGAGAAATGAAGGCCCAGAGAGGTCGGGTAACTTGCCCTATGTCACACAGCTAGTAAATGGTGGAGCTGGGATTTGAACCCAGATCTGATAGGCTCCGCAGCAGGTATGCAGAACTGTAACACTTTGCCATCAAGTCACACATTCATAGGATGGCCCAACTGGACCCAGCACTTTCCTGGTTCTGTCACGGCTGGCTAGAGACTTTGTTTGCTCTAGGGGTTTGCTCTTTCTGGCATCTTGGTGGAGGCAAAGGGGATTGAGAATCAGCCCTGGCTTTGTTTGTTTTTTTTCCTGTTTTTCCAGGTTCTTATATTCTCTCGGGGTTGTCTCGGACAGAGGAGATTTCCTGAGCTCTATAGTCAGGAAGTTAAGCTAAGGCGACAGATGAGCAGAAAGCAGTCACGGAACAATGATTGATGTTCACAGTGTAACTCTTGAGTAATCAAGAAAACCGTTTCAGCATCGTCCAGGTGGTGAGTGCCTGCCTGCTGCGTTCCAGCCACTACGTACGTGGTGTCTGCAGCGACTCTGCCAGGGGCGCAGGGTCATCCTCCTCTACGGAGTAGGACATCCAGGTCAGAGAAAACAAATGACCTGCCAAGGTCACAGGGGAAGGTAGTGGAGGGGCTGTGGCTCACATCTAAGCTCGGAGGGGTCCAGGACCCTTGTGCTTCCCAATGTCCATATTGGCTCTCAGGAAAAAAAAAAAAAGATTTCAGTGATGCTTCATTTCTTACTCGGCAGGAGAGGAGGGCCATAGTACATTGTAGAAAGAGTCTACGCCAGAGAGTTTAAATTGACATGTTGGCACCTGAGGGGAGAACTAACAGTTGGATAAGAGTCCATTCCTGGTGGTCAGTGCTGGCTGGTGAACAGGGTGTTACTGGCCCTAAACAGAGGCCCCTGCAAGTGGGCACAGCCCTAGGCTTGGTGGACAAGAAGCTTGCCCTGCTTGGGGACAGCTGCACTCTGGCCTATCTGTCTGCAATCAGGCTGTGTGGGGACATACAGGACACGGGCGGGGGCGGGGGCGCGGGGCTAGCCTGGCATTACTGCAAGGCAGCAGATGCCAGCATGGAAGAGGTGTACCAGGAAAGTTTCTGAAACCTCTGCCTTCACCCCAAGCCAGGCACTCATTATGGACAGAAGACTGCGGGAGCCAGGGGTGGACCCGGATCAGGTCACACATGCCAGTGAAGGCTCCGCCGAGCACCTGCACTGCCTTATGGCATCTGAGGAGGTTGGTGGTAGAGGAAGGAGGAGGCAGAGCAGATCTTGAGGTCTTTGCTGTCTTTTGGGGGAATTAGTGGAGATAATGTACTTTTTAATTTAAAAAAATTTTTTTTCCTGTAGAGATGGGGTCTCCCTATATTGCCCAGGCTGGTCTTGAACTTCTGGCCTCAAGCGATCTCACCACCTCGGCTTCCCAAAGCGCTGGGGTTACAGTCATGAGCTACTGCTACTGGCCTGTTGTTGCTGCTTTCAATTTTTAAAAGTTCTGCTGCAGTGCTGGTCCCCAGTGCAAATGTCCCATATCATCCAAGTCAGAATCTGCGGTAGGGAGGCCTGGGGATGTGCCTTCTCAGCCAGCGTCCCTAAATTAGGACAACTGCCTCGGGATCGGCCTTCACCAACCTTCCAGGCTCACTGACCAAGCTCCTGCTGGTAAGTCTTTTACACGCACGATCTTATTAGGCTCCACTGCAACAAACTCTGAGAAGCTCCGAAGAGGCTAAACCACTTGCCAGGCACAGAACAAGGATTCAAAACTTTGCAGTCGGGCTCTAGTACGCCATGCTGTCCCACCTCAGGGCTGGCCCTCTCCCAGGAACACCTTCCTCCCTCATCCTCCAGGTCCTTTCCTCCTCGGTGCCGAGTCCCTGCCCGTCACGGGAGTGCTTGTCCTAGGATCTGGGTGCTGACGTGTGCTGGACCTCTGGCGCCCGTGCCTTCCCACCCCTCCCATGAGCCGTGGGGACAGGGAGTGGCTTGGACCTGGGGGCTCAGGATGTGTGCAATGGGCGAACAAATGGTGGGGACATACACACGTAAGGACTGGACACAAGACTGCTCCCTGGTGGCAGCTTAGGAGGCAGCAGGGCTGGACAGAGAGGGCTAGTGTGCCCCGCCCCCTCCAAATCTCTTCTACCCTCCAGACCCACCAAGAAATTCTTGACTCTGCCACATTCTTACACCCTGAGCTTCCTGTCTGAAATCCTTTCTCCACCTCAGTATTCACCACCCCCACTCTTCAGGTAACTCCTTAGTCTTTCAGATGTCCCACGTTGCCACCTCCTTCAGGGAGCTTTTGCTAACCCTGGGGTGGTGACCGCTGCTGCTTCCGGGCTCCCACAGTGCCCTGCCTTTCCCTCATTCTAATCCTGACACTTCTAAAGGGCTGTTTATATGTCTCATCCCTGGACTGTGAGCTCCCTAAAGCCAAGAGCCATCTCGTACTCAGTTGTATCCCTAGGGCCTGGTACCAGAGTATTGGTAAAGTTTGTTGAACAAATAAATGCCAACATTCCCATAGACTGCTCCACGTTATTCGTCTAATTATAAGCCATCTCAGGCTGCACTTGACAAGCCAGAGTTGAAGAAAGCCAGACTCACAGGGCCCCAGAGCTGTCACTTGTACAGATGAGGAAACGGAGGCCCAAGTGGGTCAGCAGCAGGTCTGGGTCTCCCTGCCTCGCTTCTGGTTATGCGCCTGGAGCTCCTCGAGGGCTGGAACCAAGACTGGGACGTTATTTTCTGGCGTGGCAGGGCGCATTGCCTGTTATCACAGTCATTGCCCTTTCCAAGGTGCTTACAAAGCGCTCTTTATATGTATTTTCCACGTTTGCACATCCACAGGGAAGGAAGGTGCAGTTGTCCCCATTTACAGATGAATACACTGAGGCATAGAGAGGTTAACTTGCTTATTTATCAGTATCTTCTGGTTTCTTTCACAAACTTGTCCAGCTCCCACTGGAACTTCACAAGATTTGTCATCAAACAAATGATGGTTAAAACTGAGGGTCCGGGACTGCAGAATCCATTTCTCTGCCTCTGAGCATCGCGCCAGCAGCAGCGCCCCCTGCAGGCGGCAGCAGGCACTCCCCTCTGCGCCGGAAATGGCCGAACGCTTCCTCCAGCCTCCGAAGATTGCCGAGGGCGCTCCTTCAAAGGCCCGGGCCTAGAGAAGCAGGGCGCGCCACCTTCAGACCGTACTCAACCTCCCAGGCGGCCTTGATCACCGCAGTGTCCCGTCAGTGGCGGCATTTCCAGGCCTGCGGAAAGGTGGCAGTGACCTTGACTATTGTGGCTTCCTTTGTCCTGGGTAAGCTGGGGCAGTGGATTGTTCAGAGGGTGCGGTAGTCTCCAGCGGAGGGTGTGGGTGTGGGCTCTCCCTGGGTGGGCTGCTGGGGAAGGGGATCTGACCTGGGGCACCCTGCCACAAGCTAGTCCCTGGGCGGCCTGTGTTCTGGCATCTGTATCCATGGGCAGCAGCCTGCTCCTCGCCCAGACCTCAGTTTCTGCACCTGTAAAATGGGGGCTGTCCCAAGACACTTCCACAAATGCAGAAATTGAGATTTCGTCCAGCATGTTCAGAATTCCCCACCCCAGGCAGACACCTGAGAAATTAGAGCTGGATCCTATGAGCTGGTGTGGACGCAATGGGAGCACCTTCCCTTGCTGCATTAGCACTCCTGAGGTGGAGAGCCCTAGAGGTTGGGGACAGCCACTTCCCGGTGAACCAGGCACCCTGCAACCTGGCATGGTGACAGACATGAGACATAGCTGTGGAAGTAACTGGTAACAGTAGTAACTCGCATTTATTGAGCACGTAGTATGTGCCTGGCTTTGCACGAAGCTGGTCACATGCATTATTTTGCCCTTACAAATGTTTGACCCAGAAGGCAGAATGGCTGAGGGGGAAACGACAAGGGCCTCACAGTATTAATCATACATGCCATGGACTGGGGACCCACTGCGGCTGGGTGCTGGCCTGAGGGCATTTCACACGTCAGACCCTGTACTACAGAGTTTGTCATTTCCATTTTGAAGCTGAAGCTCAGAGAAGTCACTTTGAATGCCTCAGGGCACACTGTTAGTAAAAAGCTGGAACTTTTGGGTTCAAGGGTGCGTCCTGTCTGCCTGTGCATCACTGTTAGGAGTACCCACTCTTCTCCGAGCCTCTGTTTCTCCTGTGAAATGAGAGGCTCGAACTGGAAGACTCTGGATATTCTTTCCCGAGGGGGCTTCTTTGCTCTTTAGGAATATCGACATAATGTTGGGAGACCTGGGTGTGAAGACTACATTTGTTCCTAATTATCTGTGACCTAGGCACGCCTTAGCCAAGTTCTCTGCATCTCGGGGCTTCAGTGTTCCCGTTAGTAAAATGTAGAGACGAGACAGTCCAGTCACCAGGCTGCTTCCTGGCTGGAATATTTTATGCCTGCAGATGAAGGGACAACCTGAGCTTCGGCAAGCCGTGCGTCCTGCGGGGGTTTCTAGTGAACACATCGGCTACCGTACTCAGTACTCAGACCCTCCTGCATGAGGCTTCCAAGGACAGACCCCTGCATGGCTGAGGGGCGCAGCCGCCTCCCAACAGTCAGCAGTGACTGATTGGGGGGGCTCAGTCCCATAAGATTCGGGGCCCCAGGCTGGACGCCCGCACCCCCTTCACAGTCAGGCATGTCAGGCAAGTGACCTCTCTTCTCTGTGCCTCAGTTTCTGCCTCTGTGAAATGAGGTGCCAATAGTACCAGCTTCCTTTGGGATTCGGTGAGAAAACATATGGAAAAAAAAAAAAACAAAACCTAACACCATTTCTGGCCTAGAAAACCCTTAGTAAACACAACGGTTACTGCTCACGCCTGCACCTTTCTGGTCGCTGGGGGAGTTCCTAAGCCTTGGACTCTGCCCACTCTCTGAGATGGTTTTGGGGGAGGGGGCGAGGTAGGGTCCCGCTGGATCAGCAGAGGATCCAGACTTGGGGACTCAGGCAGCCCCTGTCCCTGAGGCTGCTGGTGCTGGCCGCCACGCCTGAGGTGGCTTTAACGGGCATTCTAGCACGTCCCTGGCTGGCAGCAGCCCCTGGGGAGGGGCAGCGGCCATGCGAGGACAGAGGAGGCGGAGGAGTGGCGCAGGGCGGCTGCACGTGCACCATGGACCTCAGCTCGGTGCGTCCTTGGGGTTTGAGGGGAGGTAACAAGTGTGCGCCGTGCTTCGGGCTTTTCTGAAGTGTGTTCACGTCAGTCGTGTCCCTGGGACACAGCTGTATGGCATGGGACAGGGTTCTCAACCTGCAGAGCGGGGACTCAGGTCTTGGCGGCCTGTGCAAGGGGCCAGGGACCCTCAAAACTATGTGCAGGATTGTGTGGGTGACTCTCAAGAGGCATAAGACCCCAAAACGTCAAAGGAGTTCTTGATCCAGGAGTCAGAACTGGTCCCCAGGCTCCATTCCTCCCCTCCTCCCTCCTCCTGTCATCCATTCAGCAGATATTTCCTGGCACCTGTCGCAGGCCTGCCCTGCACTGGGAACACGGCCGTGACGAAGGCAGGCTTCCAGCTCCCCTTGTCAGGAGCACCGACATGGTGGGGCCGATTGTATAGAGGAGCAAGTCCGGGGGCTGTGGGAGCCTAACGTTGGGGCACCCACCCCCACGAGTGGCGGAAGGCAAGCTGGGGGTCAACACGTGAGTCCTGGCTCAGTGCCTGTGGCCTTGGGAAGACCACTAGCCTCATGAGCCTCAGTTTTGCCCCTTTCTTGTGAGCCCAATGGCACCACTTCTCAGAGTGGGGCGAGGATGGAGGAGATGACGGCCCATTGGAGCCCGGCCCCCGGAGGTGCCAGCTGTGTGTCGACTCCACCCAGGCTCACAGCACAGTGCTCCTTCCCCTTCCTTGGAGCCAGAAGGGCTCCCGTTTGAAACAGGCCAGGGGAAGAACTGTGGTGTGGAAGTCAGGGATCTAGCCCTGATCCCCAGGGGTCTTCCTGGCCTTGCCAGATGGCCCCAGACACATCCTGGGGGCCTTAGTTTCCCACCAACACGAGGGGGGGGGCGGGCCGCCTGGTCTGTGGGCACATGCACGCGAGCAGTGGAAAGGCTGAGAAGGTGAGCATCAGGGACAGCTTCCCAAAGGAGGTGGCGTAGCTGAGGCCCGAAGGATTGAGAACAGGCGCCATGAGAGAACTGGCGGACTCCCTGGGCCTGGAGTGTTCCTGGTAGAACCTCTGAGTGTGATGGAGGAATTTGGGGGCCACCTGGGCTCAGGCAGGAGGGAGGGAAGGAGTGGAGTAGGGGAGAACTGTGCTTTTGCTCCAAGGCTCTCTAACGGAAGGAGTTAAGGACAAAGAGCAGGGCCCCTGGGGTCAGGAAGGCTTGGGTTTGAGTCCAATTGACCCCTAGGTAAGGGTTCACCTGTCCAAGCCTCGTTACTTCCATCTGGAAAAGGTGATGGTAATCGCACCTCACTCAAAAGGCTGTTGGATATTAAGTAACTCCACTTATATGAAATATCCAGAATAGGCAAATCCATAGACACAGAAAATAGATTAGTGGTTACCTAGAGTTGAGGGGATTGAGGGGGGATAGCTAAAGAGCATGACATTTCTTTTTGGGGTGATGCGATGTTCTGAAATTGTGGTGATGGTTGCACAACTCCATGAACATGGAATTGTATACCTTAAATGGTTGCATTGTATGGTATATGAGTTATCTTTTTTTGTTTGTGTGTTTTGTTTTTTCGAGACAGAGTCACACTCTATTGCCCCGGCTAGAGTGCCTTGGCGCCAGCCTAGCTCACTACAGCCTCAAACTCCTGGGCTCAAGCGATCCTCCTGCCTCAGCCTCCCGAGTAGCTGGGACTACAGGCATGCGCCACCATGCCCGGCTAATTTTTTCTATTTTTGGTAGAGATGGGGTCTCGCTCTTGTTCAGGCTGATCTCGAACTCTTGAGCTCAGACGATCCGCCCGCCTTGGCCTCCTAGAATGCTAGGATTACAGGTGTGAGCCACCGAGCCTGGCCATGAATTATTATCTTAATGAAGCTGTTATCAAAAAAATAAGGGGCCAGGCACAGTGGCTCACACCTGTAATCCTAACACTTTGGGAGGCTGAGGCAGGAGGATAGCTTGAGGCCAGGAGTTTGAGACCAGCCTGAGCAAGAGTGAGACCCCATCTCTACTAAAAATACAAAAATTAGCTGGGTGTGGTGATACGTGTCTTTAGCCCTAGCTACTCAGGAGGCTGAAGCAAGAGGATCGCTTGAGCCCAGGAGATCAAGGCTGCAGTGAGCTATGATGACACTGCACTCTAGCCTGGGCAACAGAGCAAGACCTTGTCTCAAAAACAAAACAAAATGAAACACACAAAAGGTAGTTGGGAGGATCAGATGAGATGCTGCATGCTCCCTAAATGTTAGCTATCACTGATGTTAGTTATTCCCGGCAGCCAGTCCAGCCCTCCCCTAGAGAGGGCTGATAGGCTCTGGGAGGTGGGAAAGGGGCCTGGACTGCCACTAACTGGCTGGGGTCCCCAAGCAAAATACATAACCTCTCTGAGCCTCAGTTTTCTCATCTGTGAAATGGGGGTAGTTTTCCGGGCCATGGCCACCTCTTGGGATACCGTAATGCTCAGATTAGACCATGGTCTTTGCCAGATACAGATACAGGGTTAGATGTGGAGAAGGGTAGGGCTTGCATGTTCCCTCTATCTGCTCCCAGAGGGGCTGCCTTCACACGTCCACTGACCGTCGCGTACTGAGTGTGGGTGGCATTCAAGACACCCTGCAGGGCAGGCATAGAACAGGAACCACAACTAACTGTGCTCTTCCTTGCCGGCCTGGAGCTCAGAGCCCCAGGGAAGGGGCACAGCACCGTCTCCCGGGGCTGAGATGGACTGCCCGGCTGTGCAGGCCATCACTACATCATTCCGGGCCTCAGTTTCCTCATCTGTAAAATAGGCGATAAATAGTGCCTGCCTCATAGCGTCTGCACCTGGCACATAGGAACCAGCATTCTCACTGTTGTTGTCATTGATATGATCATCATGATCATCAGCCTTTTGTCATCCACCTCAGCTACATTGTCACACGGTGAATTATGTCAGGGCTAGGCCGCCTTGTCTCCACCCTGGACCATCAGCTTCCCCGGGGCAGGGCCTGGATACCCCTTTTCAGACCCAGCCTGAGGGCCCCGAGGAGCTCTTGGCTCCCCAGCGAGGCCTCCTGCCAGGCCAGGCCCAGCCACGGAAGCCACAGGCACGGCCTGCTGGATCCCCAGGCCTGACCAGGCAGGGACCGAAGCCTCTGTCCTGTCCTTTCCTTCCACCCAGCTGCAGGGAAAGGTGACCAGGCCATCCCCCCAGCCGGCCTTTCTGGACGGTCTGTTCTCACTGCGGCTGGGGCTGGCTGGGCTTGACTCGGCATCTCCTGCCACATCCCTCCCTCTGCAGAACTGCAGCCAGGCTGGGGACCCGGCCAGGGCCTCCAGTGACTGCAGCATCCCCGTCACTGTGGTGGGCAGAGGGCACGGGGGAGGGTGTGCCTTCCTGTCGGGCGCTAGGCCCTGCTCCAGACCCGCCGCCGCGGTGCCTGGTTTATGGCTCCCTCTGGGGTCTCTCCAGCAAAACTGTCTGCAAACCACTCCTTCTGGCCCGTTCCTTTCCGCGTCCCTGTTTGTAGACAGGTTGTCTCAGGCCACAGCCTGCTTCCCCCCACCGGCCCCTGCCACCAGGCTATCAGGGCAGGTTGTGCATTGGGAAGAAGGACAGGGTTCCATCCAGCCCTGTCATGGATGGGCTGGGCAGCCTACAGTGGCTTGTGGAGCCTCTCCGAGCCTCAGTTTCCCCATTTGTACAATGCAAATGATCTTGAAGGTATCATTGCTAATATCTGTGCTTCTGATGTCCCTTCACACACGCACACACGAGTCTTTTGCCTTGGAACTGAGCCTCCTATGTGTCTGATGGGGACTCAGCATCCAGGCTGGGCAGGCAAGAGAGAACTAGGACGGGGTGGGTGGGGTGGGGGAGAGGCCCAGCTTTGAAGTCCCAAAGCCTCGGCAGGACTCCCCCCTCTCCCCAGGCCAGTCCCTTGCCTCCCTGAGCCTCAATCTCCCCATCCATAAAATAAGGAAGTCAGACCTGAGTTATCGGAGGCCGATCCCTGTGCTGAGCACAGCTCCGGCAGGCGACAATAAATATGGGTCTCCTTTTCCCCAGGTCCGGCTCAGCATCCTCGAGCCTGGTTCCCTGGGGCTGTGAAGTCTAGGCCCCTGCAGACAGTGGGAAGATGGGGGAAGGGCTCTTGGTGGGCGTTTTGTGGCTATGGCGTTGGGGTGGGGTGGTGGGCATCACTGTGCCTCGACGGAGTCTGCGATTTACTCAGCCTCTTCTTGGCGGCCATCACGCAGCTGGGCCCGCAGAGGACAGCTCTGAGAACCTCATGTGTAGCAACATGAGCTTGCTTTTATCCTTACAGCAGCACTATGGGATAAGCACTGTTTGCCTCATTTGGCACAGAGAGGTTAAGTGACTTGCTGGGGTCACACAGCTAGTCAGCCTTCAAGACTCAGCTGTGGCATCGGCTCCTCCAGGAAGCTTTCCTTGATGTCCTCCCTGTCCCCAGCTGGGTTAGGCCCCTCCTCTGGCCACTCTAAGTTTTGTTTCCCCGTCTCGCCTCACCCCTCTTGTCGCAGGCATATGTTAATGCGTCTGCGTCCCTTGGTAGACCGTGAGCCCCTCGTCCTCACCTGGGCACCCACTCACCTGGCACCATTTGTGATACGGAGGAGATCGCTGGGAAATGTTGAATGACCAAATGTTAATGGTCAATAACCTTGCGAATGGTGGGCACACTCTTCTAGTATGTTTCACAGGGGAGGAAACCGAGGCACAGAGAAGTGACATGATCTTCCTAAGTCACAGAGCTAGCGGTGACAGAGCTGGTATTTGCTGGAATAGCCTTTGTCTTGAGAACAAGATCGTAGAAGGTGGGAGAGGACAGTGGGAAATGGCCAGTAATGATAATAATAACAGCAGTCTTACTTAGGACCTCTTACTGAGCAGCAGGCACCATGCTAAGCACTTTACACTATGAAGTAAGTGCTAGGATTCACTCTTTATTATAGCGGGGTAAATAGAGGCTCAGAGAGGTTATGTGACTTGCTCAAGGTCACACAGCAATGATTTACCAAACCAGGGTTTAAAATTTATTTTAAATTTAGAAATGGGGTCTCGCTATGTTGCCCAGCTGGCCTTGAACTCCTGGGCTCAAGGGATCCTCCTGCCTCAGCCCCCAGAGTAGCTGGGACTACAGGCCCACACCACCACACCTGGCTAGAAATTTTTAATGATTAATGGATCGATCAAAAGTCCAAAGGCCCAAAGGATAGGTAGGGAAAAGTCTCTTTTCTCTCCCATCTCCAGCTATCCAGGTCCTCCTCCGAGAAGCACCTGGGATGATCTGATTCTCAGGTGTCCTGAGCAGGTTTGTGTGTTCCCAGACAAACGCGGTATGCGTTATCCAGAGCCAGCTTGAAACCCAGGCGCTTAATGGGGGCAGTTTCGAAAGCAAAACTGGAAGCGGGAAACACCCTGGCCTCTTCCCACCCACCCGTCTCCCTGAAGTGCCTCCCACTGGCGGGACCTCACAGAGCCCTCTGGCAGAGGAGCTGGGAGATGTCGTTTGCGGTTGTCAGCCCCGGATACCAAGCAGAGCAAAGGGAGGTGTCTAAAATCACACAGCAAGTGACAGATATAGTTGTCAGCATTAAACGCCTAGGCGATTTAGTATAAAAATCTGGGTTCATAGGCCGGGCGTGGTGGCTCAGGCCTGTAATCCTAGCACTCTGGGAGGCTAAGGCGGGTGGATTGCTCAAGGTCAGGAGTTCGAGACCAGCCTGAGCAAGAGCGAGACCCCGTCTCTACTATAAATAGAAAGAAATTAATTGGCTAACTAAAAATATATATATAAAAAAATTAGCCAGGCATGGTGGCATATGCCTGTAGTCCCAGCTACTCAGGATGCTGAGGCAGGAGGATCATGTGAGCCCAGGAGTTTGAGGTTGCTGTGAGCTAGGCTGACGCCACGGCACTCTAGCCCAGGCAACAGAAGTGAGACTCTGTAAAAAAAAAAAAAAAAAAATCAAAAAATCTGGGTTCATAGCTTCTCCTGAAACCCCAAAGGCTTTGGCTTCCATCTTGGCAGTAGATGGGGTGGCGGTGGGTGTTTGTGAAGCCCATCTCTGCCTAGTCGTGTTTGGGCCTTGGGCTTGGGGAGCCCTGCCGAGGAGTCCTGAGAAGCTCCCAGGGGTCGCCCATGTTCTGATCGGCACTTGGCAAGGCATGAGGGACCAGAAGGGCAGGATCAGAGGAAGAGAAGCCATGCGGACCCTCAGCTGGGTGGACTGAGCAGGTGGGGCTGGGGGGCTGGCGGGGCAAGGTCAGCCCTGAGAAAGAGCGCGTTGGCTATCTGGGCCTGTGGGGACCATCCTCTTGTAGCTTTTGGAGGGGGGTGGTTTGTTTGTTGTCTTTTTCTTTCTGAAGCAGTCAGGGCCTGTGTTCAGACCAACTCTTCCGGGAAAGCCCAGCGTGTGGTCCTGTGGCAGACTGTCGCGGAGGAGGGGATGCGGGAGCCTGGAGTTTCCCTCCGAGCATCCTGAGAGGGACACAGAAGCACCCAGGCACCCAGGGTCACACACGGAGTTTGAGGAGAGCTGTGCCTAGACCACAGGCCTCCTGGTCCCCAGGGAGCTGAGAGCACCGGCTCTGGAGTTAGTGAGACTGGGGCAAGTCCCGACTGTCGCCCAGCGACTTTGGACAAGGCCCTCAGCTCCCAGAGCCAGGTCCTGTTAGAAGGGGATGCTATAGCACCCTTCAGGGCTATGGGAAGGCGTGCGGGGTCTGCTTAGCAGATGCCCACACAGCGCCTGGGAACCAGGGTTGTCATGGTTACTAAGAGGCCAGTCCTAGGGCTGCTGCAATGACCCGAACTGCCCTCTGACCCCTGCGGGGTGGAGAACCTCCACATTCGCTCCTCTGCTCTCCCCGCTCCCTCTCCGCCAGCACACGAGCAGGACTCTGTCCTCTGCAGAGATGCGCAGGAAGAAAGTCTCCGTTTTTGATGAGACAGCGATGAGGTGATGTCTGGGATTTTTATATCCCCATTGCTGAACTGGTGCCAGACATGGAGTTCAGGCTGGATTCCGTTAGCCACATTTGTCCTCTGGGTTCGCAGCCCTGGGGGGACCTTCGGGGATCCACCTTGAGACCCACCAGTTGGGAAGAAGTTGACCTGGGCACGTGGATGCAGTTTCAAGAGCCACCAGCCTCCACTGGGGACCAGCAGGGTCCTTGTGAGCCTCGAGTCTTTTCTTTAAAAAAAAAAAACAAAAAACAACCTTTTTGTT
>VBSM01003230.1:3352329-3365166 GCA_008086735.1 Cheirogaleus medius | reverse complement strand
TCTTGGTGAGTTAAAAATACCAAATGATATATCTAGTCTGGAAGGATATTCACCAAAATATTAAAAGTGAATGTCTCATGGCAGTGGGATTGCAGAAGATTTTTTAATCTTTCTCTTTGCTTACTAGTATATTTCCATTTCTCTACAATGCAAATATTATTTGTTCAGTGAAATATTTAAAGAGTAGAGATTGTATGATGTTTTGAAGGGGATGATCAGAAAAAGGAGGAGAAAGTTAGTGAGGTGGCTATAGCCATTGAGCTCCTGACAGATCCAGCAAAAGGGGAAATAGGACATGACGAAGTTCCCGTTGGATAAAAGTTCCTTGGAGGGTCTGATGTTTTCCTCTAGGACGCGGAATTCCCAAAGGGCTGCACTGAAGCAGTTTAGCTTCAAACTAGCAGAGGAGCTTCGAGCTTCCGTCTAGCGTTTGACTATGCTTAAAGCTCTGGCTTCCACTCTTCCATTCATAAGGTGAGTGACCTTGAGCAAAACTCTGTCCCTCTCAGAGGCTCAGTTTTCCCGTCTATAACATAAAAGGAGATGGACCTCAAAGTCTCCACGACCTTTTCCGGCTCCGTCACGCTAAACTACTTAGCAGTTGGCTGGCCGGCTTTTCTAAGCGCTCTGCGGGTGACAGCCTCGGAGCAGCGCCCCGGTTGCGGAGGGGTTAATGTCGGTCGGCCCCGCCCCTTTCCTTGCCCCGCCCCATGAGTACCACCCCCGCCCGGGTTGTACCCTTGACCCCGCCCCCAGGCCGTGCGTCCACCGGAAGTGCCCGCGCGCGGGCAGCTCACTTCCGCCCGGCAGGTGACAGCCGCGGGGCTCGGAGCGGCGGGCAGCACGGACGCACAGGGTGAGCGGGAGGAGGAGGCCGCGGACATTTTGCTGCCGAACCGAACCGAGCCCTGGCGCCAGGAGCCGTTCGGACCTGCGGGTGAGGAAGCAGGGAGCCCCGCGAGGCAGGAGAAGAAGTGGGGCGGGGAGTCGGGGGTCTGAGGTGAGGTGTTTTCGGGGTCAGAGGTCATGAAGGACGCGGCGCTAGAGGGGCGCGAGCTGCGTTCCCGGCCCGGACGAAGTGGAATTGCTGCGGGTTCATTCATTCGCGCCCACTTGGCCGCCGTCCCGCTCCCCGGACGCCTCAGGACCGCAGCCCCTGCTGGGGCTCCCGCCCAGAGAGACTCCTAGACTTAGGCCCCGAGGAGCCCGCCCCTGGCCCGAGGGAAAACTCTTTGGGCTCTGGTTTCCCCCTTTACACTCACCCCTGAGGCCATCTGAGGCCTCCTTGTTGTTCGGGCCTTGTCTCTTTGCCAAGGTTCAAAAAGAAAAAAAAAAAATTAAGAAACGGCTCGACGCCACCTGCACCCGGGTAGGCTTGCGCTTGGTCTGCCTGTTGGAGCCTCAGGGACTAGTTGACTGAATGGGGACACCTATAATAATGCTAAAATATACCGAGGAAGGTGCTAGCTGCTGGTTATTGAGTCCCTACTGTGTACCTGACACTGTGCTAAACACTACTTGCAATGCCACGTTTAAGCCTCACAGCAACCCTTGTGAGGTAGCTACTTTTGTTATCCCCATTTTATCGACAAGGACACCAAGGCACAGAGAGGTTAAATCACACATGTAAGGTCAATCTGGTAGTAGAGGCAGGGCCAGGGTTCCTACCCAGGCTTTCAGGGACCCATGACGTGCAGAGACAAAGGAGAGGCTGGAGCAGGGTTGAGGTGTAAAAGGGCTACTTAATATTTTTAGCTGCTGTTGTATTTATTTAGGTCTATGTCAAGATGTAGCCGTATTGCTTCTTGTTTGATCTCCATAAGTGGCGTTCAGTTCACTTTCTTTAGGGTGAAAACAATCCTGCAGGCTGTTGCTGTAAGTGATTTACCTTTCAGGGCTAGAGTTTAAGGTTTTCCTGACTATAGGGAATTATGAAGCACAAAACAGAATATCATGAGGCTAATGAAGAATGTGCAGAACCTCTCTTGAGAGTGGTTGAGCTGCATTCCATTTGGTGTAAGGAGAGAGGAACCACATGACCCCTAGGGAATCTTTTGGCCTTTGATTCTGGAAGAACGAACCCAAGGGAAGGGTCTTGGCCTCTCTTAGAAATGTGCAGGCCCCATGACCTCTTGCTGGGGAGAGCACATTTTGCCTGGGAGATGAGGAGGTGGTTTGGTAGCTGGAGGGTTAGGTTCTGTGAGTCCAAGCCTTATTCCTTTGCAGATATTCACTTGCTCCAATTCTGCCTCAGTTTCCCTGACAGCACAAGAAAGATCTGCCACCTTCCTACCCACTCCTGGGAGCTATAAGCCTTAATGAACTTGTGAAGGTTTCCACATGCTTCTGAAGAAAGCTGTGATATAAATATTACTGTAGTACCTTTTTTTCAAAAAACTCTATGATCTATTCTCCTAGTTCCCTTGAATTCACAGAAACTTAATAGTGTCACCTTATCCCTATTCTTCCAAGGGAGGATTTGAGATAAAGCGACTTGTCACAGATGGTAGGAACATGAGCAGAGCTCAGAGCATCTGGCTCCCTGTCCTGAGTCGAGCCCAGCAGTCTCTTTCAACCTCTCAGAAACTCTTGTGAGGAGCAGCTTCTCAAAGAGTCGCATTCCTCAGAGGTTGTGTGGAGATCATCTGTTGAGTGTGAGTTGAGCAGAGGCTTCCCCCAGAGCTGCTTGAAGGGCTCAGAGGTATAATGGAAAGAGTACTGCCTGACTCCCTGTCAGTCAGCGCTGGGTTTGTCCCAGCTCAGCAGCTTCCCAGTAGTGTGACTTGGATAATTTACTTAGGCTGGGTCTCCTTTACTTCAGCTCTAAAATAATGCTGGTGGTCAGTATTACCCTTAGCACTCCCTGACCCCAATTTGTACAGAGCCCATTATTGTGGGTGCCTTGATCCTAAGCCAGTTGATGCCTGCTGGGGGCCTGTGTCTGAGAAATGCTGTCAACCCTGGCTTGTGGGGTATTACTTCCCTCTGCAAGCAGAGACCTTTATGTACTCAGGACTTCTCCTACCCTTCTCGTTTCACTTCCTAAAAGCAGTTCAAAACAAGTTCAGTCTGTTGGTCCTACTGGCTCTGGGCTTGGACTTTCATGTTTTTCTAGTCATCCTCTGTTGCATGTCTTAACTGCTTACTTCCTGAAACCCCCCACCCCCTATGTCTGGCACCAAAGCGTGACATGCTGACAGTAAGCAAGTGTGGCTTGGGTATGAGTTTTGCACTTTGGTGCGTTTCCGAAAGTTGAAGGGGCATCTGTTCCTTGAAGATATGTCTTTTTCTGAACGAGTCTTTTTGCCTAAGATAGATCATTGATATCACAGCCTAGAAATGATTTTTCTTTTCTTTATCTCTTCACACAGAGAGCAACAAATACTACACAGAGAAAATAACAACGGAACAGTTGGGGAATCCTTTTTTAAAATCCTGCTTGAAAATCCATTAGTGGTTTTCTGTTTCCCTTCAGGCTAAAACTTACATTCCTTAGCCTGACATTCAAGGCCTTTTGGACTCTGACCCCTGCCTGGCTCTCTCTCCTCATCTCTCCTACTCCACACTTCCACCTTCTCCCAAGCTCCAGTCAACCTCAGCTGCTTGCCAGTTCTGCAAGCCCCACCTCTTTATACCTCTTGGTCTTTTCTTTGTGCTGTTCCCTCTGCTTGAACACTATTTCATCCTCCCTCCCCTCCCTTCTTTGCTGGACCACTGGTTGGTGCTTCCCCTCTGGTCATCACCCCCACATTGCAGGCCTGAGCTACATGTCCCTTCTTTTTTTTTTTTGAGACAGAGTCTCACTCTGTTGCCCAGGCTAGAGTGCCGTGGCATCAGCCTAGCTCACAGTAATCTCAAACTCCTGGACTCAAGCGATCCTCCTGCCTCAGCCTCCTGAGTAGCTGGGACTACAGGCATGTGCTACCATGCCCGGCTAATTTTTTCTATATATTTTAGTTGGCCGATTAGTTTGTTTCTATTTTTAGTAGAGACGGGGGTCTCGCTCTTGCTCAGGCAGGTCTCAAACTCCTGACCTTGAGCAATCCACCCGCCTCAGCCTCCCAGAGTGCTAGGATTACAGGCGTGAGCCACCGAGCCCAGCCTAGATGTCCTTTCTTGACATCCTGTAGCAGTGATCACAGTGGGTTGTGATTGTTTGCTTGGCTGCCTTCTATTAATAAGTAAATAGCCCTTAATCCTTGGCAAGGACTCATCTTAACTGTGTCTCCAGTACCTAGTGAGATGTCTGTCACATAGTTGGTGCTCAGTAAATGTTCAGTGAATGAACGAATAAATACTGCCTTGAATTGTTAGGATTCCTTGACTCCTAAGGAATTGAAAGTGTTTTCTAGATGATCTCTTGTCAGGACATCCTCCTGTCACTTCACAGAGACAGGGAGAAATCTGATCAGAGGGGGGGTAACTACTTTCAAACTGCAGTTGCTACCACTAGCCAGCTACCACAGTGCTTCAGGACCTCCAGAGACCTGGGAGTTTGGTAGGGAGCAGGGAGGTGGTAAACTCTCTCCCTGTGTAGTAGTAACAGTGGCTAACATTTATCAAGCACTTGGTAGGCTGGGCACTGCTAAGGGGTTCATATATATTGACTTGTGTTAGCCTCACAAATCCCTCAGGTATGTAACATTGTAGTTCCCATTTACAGTCATGGTGTGGTTGTGCCTGTTGTGTTGTGTGGAGCCTGGGAGAACCCCTGTCATACCTGCTGTGGCCACCTTCCCCTTCCTAACCTTTTGTTGTTAGAGTGTCTCCTGTTATACAGTGGAGCTGAGGAGGGACTTGGCTATGGTTCTGTACTCTCAACCCTCATGCTCTTTGGGTGTTTAGCCTTGGGCTTGACCTCTGACCTCTATCAGGAAGGTCTCTCTGAAGTTGGGAGGCCTCTCCTAATTAAGGTAGCTTGTGGCTAGTTGACTCCAGAAGGCCCAGAGTTCATCAGCACTAGGATGCCTTAGTCACTGACCCTCCAGGTTACCATCTGTCTCCCCTGTGGACTCTAAGTTGGAAGATGATAGATTTGGAATTCAGGTCTCAAGCTTTAAAACCAAACTTTCAATGTTCATTTTCAGCACTTCAATAGCCAAGTTCTGTGGAGGAGTACACTTGGGTGGCCAATACTTTTTACCACACCCTCCTTGCTTTTAGGATCTTAAGCATATTGGGAATGGAATGACAAAATTTCAGGACAGCCAGCTGCTGAGTCTGCTTCCGTGGTGGTCTGATCTCTAAGCATTGGGTGGCTGCGTGCTGAGACACGAGAGCAGAGACTTCATAAGTCCAGCGTTGGTTCATTCAGTGTTTATTGAAGTCTGCTGGTGCCTGGCGCTGGGCTGTGCTGATAGGTAAACAAGCCAACATAGTTTCTGCGTTTGGGTTGCTTACTTCATTCTAATGGGGGAGAGACAAAGAAGAAAAAGAAAACAAATGTAATGAGTAGAAAAACCAAGCCATGAGGGAAACAAAACACATAACAGCCAGAGCCTATTAAAATGTAAGTCAGGTCTCAGGACTCCTCTGCTCCAAACCCTCCAGTGGCTCCCAGCTCACTCAGAGTAGAAGCCAGAGTCCTCGTTTTTGACGAAAAGGCCCCTCCATTCTCCTCTGACCTCATGACCCACTGCCCCTTGCTGCCACATTCGCCTCCCTGCTGTTCCTCAGACATGCCAGGCACACTCCCACCTTTGCACTGGCTGTTTCTTTTGCCTGGCAGGCTCTTCACCAGATGATATCACCTGTCACCTTCTCAAGGAGGCCTTCTGGGGTCACCTTCGTTAAATTTTAACCTCCTTTTCTCTCCTCTCCCCTCTCTATCCCTCCGTCCCTACTCTTTTTTCTTCCATAGCATTTATCACTTATCTGAGACACTGCATTCTGCTTACGTATCTTGCTATGGTCTCTGTCCCTCATTAGGATGTAAGCTCTGTGAGGGGAAGTATTTTTGTCTGTCTCATTCACTGCTGCATCCCCAGCACGTAGAACTGTTTCTTTCTGGTACATGGAAGATACTCAGTAAATGGATGAATAAGAACACTGGGCTATGGGGCCAGAGAAGTACCTTAAGATAGCGTGTGCAGGGAAGATGTATTTGAAGTGATGTCACCTAAGCTGAGATTTGAAGGATAAGTTGGAGTAGCCAGGAGAGGATAATCTAGTCAGAAGGATCAGCAAGTGCAGTGGCAGTGAAGAGCTTGGCAGTCAGAGGAGCACAGAAGGCCTGGAGGCCAGGGCCTGGCTGTGCTCACATCATAGCCTGTGTCACAGCCCCCCGTCTCCCACAGCTCTGTCACTCTCTGAGTGGATGCCTGTGGAAGCAGGTGATGGTGACCTGGCCTCACTGGGCATTTCTCCCACTGGAGATGTTGCCACATGATCTCCTACCCTTGCCCTTTCTTCTCTCTCTCGTCACTTATTTACTTACCTTCCATGTATTGGCTGTAAATAGGCTGGGAGCCTGGCATTTTCTATTTTGGTATAGTCAGAAGAGCTTGACAAGTGGAGCAGATGTATCTCTGTTTCAGGCAAACCCAGCGGATGGAACACTGGGAAGCTGCCCTCTAGCAGAGGTTGGTTTACAAAACATGAAATTTCTCCAAGAAGAGAGCTGAGCACTAGTCATTTAAATTGATTGAATACTTGCTGTTTGCCAGGTACCAGTCTAGGAGTTAGGAATAGAGCAGGGAACAAGATGGACAAAATCCTTGCCCTCATGGAATTTACATTGTGGAGGGAGAAAAACATAGACAATGTAAGTATATTTTATAGCGTGTAGGTAAAAAATACTTTGAAGGGGGGAAAAGAGGAGGAAAGAGGATTAGGAAGTGGTGGGGATTGGTTGGGTGTGTGTATACAATTTTAAATAAAGTGGTTAGTGCTGGGCGTGGTGGTTCATGCCTGTAATCCCAGGAACTTGGGACGCTGAGGTGGGAGAATCACTTGAGCCCAGGATTTTGAGACCAGCCTGGGTGACATAGTGAGACCCCATCTTTAAAAAAATGAAAAATAGGCCGGGCGCAGTAGCTCATGCCTGTAATCCTAGCCCTCTGGGAGGCCGAGGCGGGTGGATCGTTTGAGCTCAGAAGTTCGAGACCAACCTGAGCAAGAACGAGACCCCATCTCTACTAAAAAAAAATAGAAAGAAATTAATTGGCCAACTAAAAATATATAGAAAAAAATTAGCTGGGCATGGTGGCGTATGCCTGTAGTCCCAGCTACTCGGGAGGCTGAGGCAGAAGGATTGCTTGAACTCAGGAGTTTGAGGTTGCTATGAGCTAGGCTGACGCCACGGCACTCTATACTGGGCAACAAAGTGAGACTCTGTCTCAAAAAAAAAAAAAAAGAAAAATAATTAGCTGGGCGTGGCAGCATGCAGCTATATTCCCAGCTACTTTGGAGGCTGAAGCAGGAGGATTACGTGAGCTCAGGAGTTTGAGGCTACAGTGAGCCATAATCATGCCACTGCACTCCAGCCTGGGTGACAAGGTGAGACCCTATCTCAAAAAACAAAACAAAACAAAAAAAGACTGATCAGAGAAGGCCTCAGTGAGGTGACATTTGAGTCAAGACTTGAAGAGGTGAGGGACTGAGCCATGAGGATACCTGAAAAAAGAGCCTTCCTGGCAAAGTGAACAGCATGTGCAAAGGCCTTGGGGAAGAAACGTGCCTGTTGTGTTCAAGGATCAGCAAAGAGACCTGTGTGGCTGGAGCTGAGGGAATGATGGGGAGAAGAGTTCAAAGGGTAATGGTGAGGAGGTGTACGTCATACAGTGCCTGTGGCCCATGAGGCCATGGTAGGGACTTTGGCTTTTCCTCTGAGTGAGACAGGAAACTGTTGGAGGATTTTGAGCAGAGGGGTGCCACTGTCTGACTTAGACTGTAATAGGATCACCCTGGCTGTTGCTGAGTTTGGTTGTTGGGGAGGCAGCAAGTTGGTGGCAATCTCAATGGGGGGTCATGGTGGCCCAGGATCAGAGGGTAGTGATAGAACTGGAAGAAGCTGCCATGGATTCTGGATTCATTTTGAAAGTAGAACCAATAGGATTTGCTGATAGCCTAGATGCGGGGTATGAGAGAGAGTATGTTGTTAAGAAAGACTCTGAGGTTGTTAGCCTGACAACCTGTTAAAGATGGTGTTGGCAGTAACTAGTTGATGAAGACTGCAGAATGGGACAGTATAGGGCGGGGAAGGAAGCAGGAGGTCCGTTTTTATCATATTAGGTTTGAGCTGCCTACTAGTCATATAGACATTCAAGTGGGAATGTCATATAGATGGTTTGGATAGACACGCCCAGAGTTCAGGGGAGAGGTTGGGCCTGGGGATGCAAAGTTGTGAATTGTCAGCATGTGGATGGATGATACTTAAAGCTTTCACCAAAAAGGGAAATAGCGTAGATAGAGAAGAGAAGTGGGTACCAGGCCTGAGCCCTGGGGCACTCAGTGTTGAAGGAGAGGGAGAGGAGGAGGAACGAACAAAGGAGACTGAGAAGGCATGGATGGTGGGGTAGGAGGGAAAGCAGAGAGGGTGGCATCCTGGAATTGAGGGAAGAAAGTGTTTCAAGGAGGAGGGACTGATTATCAGTGTCAAATGCTTGTCGGCGTGAGACTTACTTGTTACTTGACATGACTGCTGCATCTTCACCGACAGGGTCTAACATACCCTGGCGTCCAAGACCATCTTTGAGTCTCCTCCTTCCTTCCCTGTCCTCATCTGCTCCTTTCTCTTCCAAGTCCTTGCCTTTAGCTAGGCAAGGGGGTCTAACAGACTTCTGAACACACATGATTGTTTGGGCCTTGGGTAAGTCACTCCTCTCTCAGTGTCTCTAATTCCTCATTTTTAAATGGATTACCATGAGAATTAAGTGAGACAAGGGGTGTAAATCACTTAGCAAGATCCTGTTCCCCAGCCCGTGTTGGGGGTGGTTTAGTTGTTCAGTTCCCTGTCTTGTTATTCTGGAATCTTGTGGGTCTTCTCCATGTCACTCCAACTCCTGCCCTTCTAAATCTGACCCGTGTTTTCATGTCCAGCCAAGCCCCTCTTCATCTAATAGAACTTCTTTTGATGCTCCACCCGTCTCAAAACCCTCCTTTGCACTTTGGTGGCAGTTATCTGGAGGGCAGGATCACTGCTATTCCCCTGCAGTCCTTTACCTGGCCTCTTGAATCTATAAGAGCCCAGCAGGAAAAGACTGTCCTTTGTTTACTGTGTGCATTTTCCTGTGTGGGGCACAGTCCTAGGCCTGGAGCAGATGGTGCTCCACATTGTCATCTATGCCACACGAATGACTGTGACACTTGACAGATCTTAATTGTTCCCAGGCCGGGCACAGTGACTCACGCATGTAATCCTAGCACTCTGGGAGGCCGAGGCGGGAGGATGGCTCGAGGTCAGGAGTTTGAGACCAGCCTGAGCAAGAGCAAGACCCTGTCTCTACTAAAAATAGAAACAAATTGGCTGAACAACTGAAAAAATCTGTATAGAAAAAAATTAGCCAGGCATGGTGGCGTATGCCTGTAGTCTCAGCTACTCAGGAGGCTGAGGCAGGAGGATTGCTTGAGCCCGGTAGTTTGAGGTTGTTGTAAACTAGGCTGATGCCACGGCATTCTAGCCTGGGCAACAGAGCGAGACTCTGTCTCAAAAAAAAAAAAAAAGAGAAATTGTTCCGGTTGGACAGTTGGGAAAACTGAGATCACAGGGTGCCTTGTTCTGTGGTCCATGGTCTCTTTCTCCTCATCTTGGTTAATTTAAGTATTGTTCAGAAGAAGCCTTTATGAATTTTTTTTTCTAAATCCAGAGGAACTTTCCTTTTTCTTGGCAGCATATCTTTCCACACATTACTGCCTGTAGATTACTTGAGAACTGGCACCTGATTCTAGAATGAGGTTCTAGAGACTCAGTGCTGATATAAGAACATTTGCCTATGGCATTTGTCTGCCTTGAGTTTCTTTTCATTTTGAGGCCTTTAATTGTTAAGGGGCCTCAGGAGATTGATTTTGACTAATCCATTTTTATCCAAATCCGAGGAGACCCATAACTTGGCAGGCTCACCCAGACAGGCTTTCAGGAGGCACATGACCAAACCTGACATTCCCTGTTGTCCAAACTGGATGGACTGGGCCTAAAATAACCTATAATTCAACATCCAAGGGACTCTGCAGAGATGTGTGGCAACCCATTTCACATACTCTTTAACCTAGAGTGTGTGTGTTTCTGCCAGGGCTCTATTCAGAGAGGAGTTATCTGGCGGGACAAAGTGGGATGTGTGTGACCTCGTGGCGGGGAGAGTGTTGGCACTACCATTTTCTAGCTGTGTGACTTTAAACAAATGCCTTGACCTCTCTGGGCTTCAGTTTCCTCATCTATAAACTTAAGATATTATTAAAACCTTCTTCACAGGTTATTGTGAGGACTAAGTTGGAAGCTCTTTACGTAGTGTCTGGCCCAAAGAGCATATCCACTTGCTATTACTATTTCCATTACTGCCTTTGTTCTGGATTTCATGCTGAGCCTGGAGAAGAACACAGCTTATTTTCTCATAGTTATTGAACTGACTTGAAAGAACCTGTCTGGCTGAGTTCAGTGACCACATTGTCTCAGAGAGAAAGTCTGAAATCTGGTTTCTCTACTGCTGACTCACCTTTTAATCTTCAAGCTGGCCTTACCTGTTTCCCTGTCTGTAAAGTAAACTTTAGTACTTTCCTGTAAGGACCATTTTCCTTTTTAAGAGGAAACTGTTCAGACAGGTGAGGAGTGGTGAGTAGAACAATCATCTCTATCCAACTCTAAGCTTCATGGGGGCAGGTACACAGTCCAAGACATGGCACAGAGTAGGAATATTTGTGAAATGAATCAACCTCTGCCCTTGAGACAGAATGGAAACAGCAAAACACATGGAATTAACAAAGTTTGGCTTTTTTGTCCCTGATGAAGAAACAGTGGCACCACCCCAGCCCCTTTTATATACTCTTTTCCTAACTTAGTCTTTTTTTTTTTTTTTTGCCCACCTTGGTGAACAGCAGTTTCAAACCTAACTTAGTCTTGACTGTCCTTGAACTAATGTGTGCCTTGGAAGAGGTTTCTGAACAGCTCTTCATTCATCAGGGAAGGATTTAACAGTGATAGTTTCAGCACTGAAGTTGGAAGCCACCAACATAGACCTCAGAGATTAGTTTTCTCTGTCCAAATATCCTTGAATCCAGAGATGGGACATGGCAGCTGGATCAGACCTTGTCAAGTGTCTCTTTCCCCTTTTTCTTTCTAAAGCTTCTTCTCTGGCTCATCTCACAACACCGGTGATCTCCCTCATTAATTCACTGAATGCTGATGGCATGCAATGCATTGTGTGAGTGCCACCACCTCCACACTTCCCGTCTAATTGGAGAGCATGGGCTGCTTGGACATGAACCACTGCCCTTAGACTAGAAAGTCCTTTCCTTGACCATTAGTTGGCCATTTGGGGAATTAAAACACTTTCTCTTGGCTTGTTACTGTTTTCTTCTCTGTTGAAGACTTAATAAAGTTTGCTGTCCCTGGCCACGTTCTGAATTTTTTCTTTCTCTTTTTCCCCTTGGGAACATTTTGTGTCATGCTCTTAGAATAGTCATATTCTACTTCCTCTTGTTTGACACGTGGGAAGAACACCTATTGGTGGGGAAATGGTGTCCCTCATCCAACAGAGAATCATAGAATGTGAGGGATGGGAGGGACTTTGTCATTTAGTAGCCTAGTTTTCGAACTTTGTTCCATGGAACCATGGATTGCCTGAAGGGCCCCTGGCAAGAAGGGGGCTAGGTAGGCATAGTCAGATGACCCAGGCCTCCTACCCTTACTTCCACCAGAGCAGTTCCACTTTTATTTGTTTTAAACAGTTTAAGAGCAGGGGACAGCTTGAAAAGCCATTGCTTGGTTGAATTCTCTTGTTTGACAGTTGGAGAAAGTAAGGCCCAGAGATTGGAGGATTTGCCCGGGATCACACAGCTGTTGGTAGCAAAGCCAGATCTCCTGGCAGCCATCTTGCCATGTTTGTTGAACGTTAACTGCAAAACATTATGTTCCGGGTCTGCCCAGTCACCACTGTCTGGCACTCATTGTGGAGCTCTCTCATCTTAATCTGTCATGGGCCCTTGGTTTTGTAGCTTCTCTGGGAACCTGTCTTTTCATTTATTTTGCCAGCAAAGATTCAGTGAGCTCCTAGAATGTGCCGGGCAGAGTGACAGTCACTGGGTTGACTGCATTAAACAGGACAGATCCCAAATTAGAGGCTTGAGAAGGTCTGCAGAGAAGTCTGAGATACAATTGAGTCTAATGTCGGGGGGCCTCTGTCTCTTTGGGTCCAGAGGAGGCTTTTCTGGGGCAGCAGTGTTTTCAGCTGAGACTGAAGAAGGAGCACAGGTGGGAAGGGTGTTTTGGGTATATGTACTATTTTTTCTAAACTGTATTATGTTCCAAAGAGATAATAAATGCACCGGGGACAAAATTGCCAAGTTATAAAACTTTACCAATGATGAAAAATCAGTTTCTTACTCCATTCCTTAGTCACTTAGATTTAAATTCATTTTATTAGATTAAAACACAGAAAGTTATTCTATATTTCTTTTTCTTTCCTTCCTCTCCTCTCCTCTCCTCTCCTCTTCTCTCCTCTCCTCTCCTCTCCTCTCCTCTTCTCTTCTTTTCTTTTCTTTTCTTTTTTTTCTGAGAGGGTCTCACCATGTTGCCCAGGCTGGTCTCAAACTCCTGGGCTTAGGCGATCCTCTTGCCTCAGTCTCCCAAATAGCTGGGACTACAGGTATGTGCCACCACGCCTGGCTAATTTTTTTTTTTTTTTG
>VBSM01003230.1:3332702-3349282 GCA_008086735.1 Cheirogaleus medius | reverse complement strand
TAAAAAAAAAAAAAAAAATTGTTTTTTTCCTGGGGGAAAGAAAACACACAATCCTATCAGCAACCCCACAGCAGTGTGTGTGTGCGCACATATGCTCACGTGTATGTGCCTGATCCTTATCCATGGGCACATGTTTTTGTTTTTCAGGGTTGTAGCCAGAGTTCTCATCCTGTTTTTCATTTGACATTATCATAAACATTCCCAACAGTTCTAATGACTCAATATTAAGTCTGTTGAGTTGCTGCACAGAAATTTGCTAAGCTAGGCTTATGTCATTGGGTATTTTAGTTGTTTCTGCTTTTAAGGAAATGGAGGATATTGTCATGGCTGGCAAATGTGCTTGCTTTCTTTTGTAAGCATCTTTCTGACCAGCGCTTCCTTCCTCCCTCCTTCCTTCCAAGTGAGATTGACACATGCCTGCTGACCAGATGAAAAGAGTCTGTAGTTGGATCAGCTGAGCCAGGACCTGAAGTCTGCCCCTCATTAGGCATTTCATTTATTGGCCCGGCTGGTTTTCACTGAGCCCCTACCACATGCAGTGGAAGAAACAGAGTCTCTGGTCTGGCATTGCTCAAGGTTGAGCAGGGAAGACAGTCTGTTAGGCAGTAACCACACGGGTGGTGGCTGCAGAGGGCTGCAGCAGAACTCCAGGTGGTGCTAGCCAGATAAAGAGGGCTGTGAGGACAGGGGAGGAAGGGATCTGTTTGTGATACATTCAGGGATAGGAAAGTAGTTAAGCCCAAATTACTGAGGAGTGTGATGCAAGAAGAGGTTGACGAGATCTTAGTGCTGGGTGTATTGAAATGTCAGTGGTGGGGGATTTTTGTGGGTTTTCTTTTGGGGAGAGTGTCTGGGGGAGAGGGGCCTGGGTTCAATGCCCTAGAAAAGGGAGAGAGTACAGACAAGGAAACAGGTTCAAAGAAGCAAAGTGAGTGTCCTGGGTAGGCTCAAGCATAGGGATTTAGAACACATACTCTGGAGCTGGCAGACCTGATTTTGACTCTGGGCCCTACCACCTACTAGTTGTGTAAGTTATCGAGCCCTTTTTAGCTTCCATTTGCTTGTCTGCAAAATGGGGGAAAATGCAGAGTTGTTGTAATGATGAAATGAGAAAAAGTGTGGGAAAAATTTACTATGGTGCTGGGCTTAGGGAAAGGTTCAGGAAGTTAAAGCCTGCCCTCCTAGCCTGTCTCAGGGTCCTCACTATCTCTCCATGACAGGGCCCTGAACAATGCTACTTCCTCATTTGCTTTTTCCAGATCATCAAATTCTTGAGAACAATTCATGACATGTTTGAGCCCTCCTGAAGTAGCTGAATCCCCATTTTCAGAGCTGAGCAGCCACTTTTGACTCAGGAAGTGAAACCCTGAGCAAGCTCTTGTAACTAGAGGTTCTAAGAAAACAGGAAAAGCCTACGTGTGGGGATCGATCCAATCCTGCCCTCTCCCCACAAACCTAAAGTACCCAGATTCCATCACACTTGCCATCAAGGACCTTTGGCTGAGTGAGGGTAGCTGAAGAGAGCCTTGCCTTCTTAGGTGTTTAGTAGTCTGGCTGAACAGGACCTGCCATCACACTCTTCATCTCCCTCAGAAACTTTGTAGCTTTCACAGTTCCTATCTCTTCAATCCAGCGTGGCCTCCAAGCTTCCATCTTGATAATTCCTCTGTTAACAGTCGTCCCTCACTATTGCCTGTCACACCTGAGGCCAGGGGCCTGAAGTTGCCCTTAGCCAGCAGCTTGGGATATCTCACTTGCGTCCCTCCAGTTCTTCTGAAAATTGGGGACAGGGAATTATCCTCTGGCAGGGTGGGGAAGGATTGCTCATGCTTGCCTCCTTTTCTCAGGGGAGATCTTCGAGCTGAAGGCAGAGCTCAACAGTGACAAGAAGGAGAAGAAGAAGGAGGCAGTGAAAAAAGTGATTGCATCAATGACCGTGGGCAAAGATGTCAGGTGTGCAGGAGTAGGCTGGGTGGTGGCAGAAGCTGGCTCTCGGGAGAGTTTATAGCTTGTGTCCATTTCAGATCTTTCCTTTACAGGTATCTAGGGAACCATGTGTCCCCTCACGTGGCTCCCTTCGTGAACCTCCTTTCCCAGCAGGAGATTTTGTTTACACAGGAGTCACGAGCTCAGAGGCTGATGGGTCAGATGGTAATGGAGCCAGTGAACTGGACTAGGTTGAAAAGGCAGCAGGCAATGGAGTGGGTGTGGCATGGGCCCTACCGCAAACTCCAGAGGATTGCTGCCGACTGGGGAAGAGGACCCAGTGCAGCCAGGTCTTCTGGTTTTTAAAAGAATGGGAAATCTGGATTTTTCATTTTAAACCTCTCTGTTTTAAATGGCCAGATGATACTGAGCAAACACTGTGTGGCCCAGGTGAAACACAACTGCAGATTGGATTTCTCTAATTTGTCACCAGTTTGCCACCTCTGGTTTGCACCTGCTGGCTGGAGCAGGTTGGGTACAGAATGACTGGCACACCTTTGCTCATGCTTCCCGCTGCTGGGAATGCCCGGTGACCTGGCTTGTTTTCCCATCTTTTATTTTTATTTATTTATTTATTTTTGAGACAGAGTCTCACTCTGTTGCCTGGGCTAGAGTTCCGTGGCATCAGCCTAGCTCACAGCAACCTCAAACTTCTGGGCTCAAGCGATCCTTCTGCCTCAGCCTCCCAAGTAGCTGGGACTACAGGCATGCGCCACCATGCCCGGCTAATTTTTTCTATATATATATTTTTAGTTGGCCAATTAATTTCTTTCTATTTTTATAGTAGAGACGGGGTCTCTCTCTTGCTCAGGCTGGTTTCGAACTCCTGACCTTGAGCGATCTGCCCGCCTTGGCCTCCCAGAGTGCTAGGATTACAGGCGTGAGCCATCGCGCCCGGCTTCCCATCTTTTAAAACCCATTCAAGGTCTGCCTTCCCCCCTTTGCCTTCTCTCATCACCCCAGCCTACTGCCCTGAACTCAAAGCATGTGCTTTCTATTCCTGTCACCCAGCACTAAATCTAGACTGTTCTCTTATGGGTACTGTGTTTACCTGCCCACCAGATTGTAAAGACCCCAATCCAGGTGACAAGATTTTATGACAACTTAATATTTGCATGGTGTTTGAGAATCTACAAAACACTTTCAGATATGTTTTCTCAGGAGTTCCTTACAATTGCTATGTTGTGGGTAGTGATGTTTTTACTGCCAGAGAAGTAAGATAAAGGAGTAAAATGACTGCCTATCAGTCACATGGTTTATGGCAGACCAAGCCCTTCTGAAATCCAAATCCAGGCTGGTTTTGCCCAAACTCTCTGCTCTGTGCCCTCATGGTGCCCAGCCGTGGGCCTTGTAGCCTGGGTGCTGACATGGAGCAGCTCCCCATCCAGGTCCTGTGACAGGATCACACTGCCCCAGGCTTCCCCATGCATCGCCCTGTCCCATTGCCACCCTCAGCAAGGGACCTCTTGATGATGACTCAGGAGATACAGCTATGCAGAGAGACCTGCTGAACACACAGCAGCAAAGGGAGCAGGCGTCTGCTAGGAAAGCAGGCTGCCTCCTAAGTCAGATTCCTTCCAGGACAAAGCTGCTCTCCTTCAACCAGAGCCCCGCTGTCGGCTCCTCACAGAGGAAACATCTTTGTTCTTCTGTCTCAAAAGAGCTTGGCTTCCTGATGTGATGGACCCAAAAGAGCAAGTCAGGCTCATCACAGTTCTTCCTCCTCCCCCTTACCCTGCTCCCCACTCCCCGTTCTTCCTCGTGCGTCATCATCCAATTCAGCTTCGGCTAGTCTCCTGCCTGTTGGGACTCAAGAAGTTCACTTTGACCCTGTTGCCATGGCCTTGCTTGTAAAAGCATCAGAATTCAGGGGGGAGGTGATGGTTCTAGAAATAGAAAATTGATCTCTAACCATATTTCATGTCACAAGAGGGCCTGTTACTCTGCAACCCTGGGTACCACGTTGGGAAGTGTTCCACCCAGTAGTCATGAGCATGGACTTTGGAGTTAGATCTGGCTCCTCAGGCAGATTATTGGACATTTATGAACCTCAGTATTGTCTTCTGTGAAATGGGGATAATCCCCAGGCTTCTCAGAGTGGTTAAATGAGATCAAGGATGTAGCACCTTGCCTGGCGTACAGCATGGGCTCCGTTCATGCTGTGCTGGTTCTTAGTGAGTGCCAGGGCTGGCCCTTGTGGTAAAAGCAGCGTGGTCCATCCCTGCTTCCCTACGACCTTCCAGAACCAGCAGCCCAATGTAAGGGGCCATTCATTTACTCAGCACCTCCCAGTTATCAAGGACCAGGTGTCTTAAGTATATTGTCTCATTTAATTATCGCAATGGGCTGGGCATGGTGACTCGTGCCTGTAATCCTAGCACTTTGGAAGGCTGAGGTGGGAGGATCACTTGAGGCCAGGAGTCTGAGACCAGCATGGGCAACATTGCAAGACCCCACCTCTACAAAAATAAATTTAAAAATTAGTCAGGCACAATGGTGCACACCTGCAGTCCCAGCTACTCAGGAGGCTGAAGCTGGAGGATCACTTGAGCCCAGGAGTTCAAGGTTACAGTGAACTATGATCACACCACTGTACTCCAGCCTGGGTGACAGAACAAGACCCTGTCTTAAAAAAATAATAATAATTATCATGAGGGTCCTGTGAAGTGAGTTTCTGTTGCACTTTTCTAGCAAATGAGGAAACTGAAACTCGAGATGAATACCATACAGCTAGCAAGAGGCAGCTCTGGGTTTGATGGGCTCCTGAGCTCATGTTTGAACTGTATGAAAAAATCTAAGGACTTTTTTGACTTTTAAAATCACCCTTTGGGATTCCATTTCTACCGATAGGTGTTTGTTGGTAGCATAGCATCAGTGATACCCACCCTTTTACCAGGGAGTCCTGTCTGTCTTTCTCTTCCCCTCCTACCCACTGTCCCCCACTCCCTAATTATCAGCCTGAAAATCTTCCTCTTCCTTTCTTCAGCCTTCCCCATGCTGACACCATCTACTTTTCAGTGCCCTCTTCCCCGATGTGGTGAACTGTATGCAGACAGACAACCTGGAGCTGAAGAAGCTAGTGTACCTGTACTTGATGAATTATGCCAAGAGTCAGCCTGACATGGCCATTATGGCTGTCAACACCTTTGTGAAGGTGAGCAGGAGCTTGGTGGGAGTGGGGCATGAAGTGTGCACTGCTCCATCTCCCCTCAGTCTCTTGGGGTGTGGCCCTGTGGCCCTGGATGGAAACACTGAAGTTCCTTTCCAGACTGACTGCCTTGCTTCTCCTGCCCAGCCTGAGGGCCTCTCCCACCAGCAGAGGGCACCCTCTTGCAGACAGTCAGGTGCTAAAGACCCTGCCTGACTCATCCCATGTGAGGTGGTACAAGGCCTGTTGATCCCCTCATGCTCCTGGGGTTGGCCATGGCCCTGCATACTCTGCCAAGGCAGTTTTCAGCAGACATCTGAGAGCTTCTGTGTTCCCTTCTAGGCTGCTCCTTTCTACGTTTTCTGTAGAAAGTGTAGCTCTGTACACCTTCAGAACCTTAGCTCCCCTAGCTCTGTCAATGCTCAGATACGGGAAGATGAGGGTTTCTGTGGCCCAGTGGAAAGACTGAGGGTTGTGGTGCTAGATGGATGTGGGTTCGAATCACGGCTCTGCTCTGTGGCTTCGGGTGAGCTCCCACCTTCCTGAGAGCTTTAGCCTCCTCACCTGGGAAACGGGGGCCAGTATTGTATGTCTGCTGTGAGTATCAGAGGAGACAATGTGCACAGCCCCTGCACAGTATCTGGCAGATGCTAGGTGCCTGTTACATGGCATTTACTTTTGGTACTGTCGGCTGCAGTTGCTAGAGATCCCACAGCAACTGTCTGGTCGCTCAGCCCAGCAGTGCTCAGAGCTGCAGACCAGGGAGAATTTGAAGCCACAGATGGCTCATTCTGCCCTTGCCCTGGCCTATGGCTGGTTCCCCTCAGGACTGTGAGGACCCTAACCCCCTTATTCGAGCCTTGGCTGTGCGGACCATGGGCTGCATCCGCGTCGACAAAATCACAGAGTACCTGTGCGAACCACTCCGGAAGTGCCTGAAGGATGAGGATCCATACGTGCGCAAGACAGCCGCTGTGTGTGTGGCCAAGCTCCATGACATCAATGCCCAGCTGGTAGAGGACCAGGGCTTCCTGGACACCCTTAAAGACCTCATCTCAGACTCTAACCCCATGGTAAGCCACTGCCACCCACCATGCCATCTCCACCACCTCCTGGGTTGCTTGGGAAGACCTTGGCTTGACCCTCCATGAGGCAGTTCCTGGTTCCTAGAAGTCAGAGCCCTGCTGGGTGCATCACTTGTTCTTGTGCTTTGCGGTGATTCAGGTACCATCTTTAGAGTGAGCTAGACCTGGATTCCCATCTCTGTGCCCTCTAGCTGAGAGAACTTGGGCAGGCTGCAAGCTTCCTAACCTTGCAGATCCCTCTTTTCTTTATCAGTAAGATGTATCTAATTGTGCATGGCTGGCGGGAGTGCTGTGAAGGTAACATGCGTGGCATGGTCTGGCACACGGGTGTGCGATCAATACTAGTGCCCTCCTTCCCCTTCCAGTCACTGTCATTGTTGCTGTCTTCTCACCAAGACCACCTGCAAGTGCCAAATGTGGGGTGCTTTTCCCTTTCCCCACATCTTTGTAGGACTATAGAGGGTCCCCCTTAAAGTAGCATAGCCTGGGAGACAGGACATCAGGATGTGGCTGGATGGGACTCTAGTCACTCATGGTGGTGGCAGCAGTTTGGAAGGCAGTTTGTCAGGGCCTATTTAAAATGAAATACACAAACCCCTGGGCCCAGCCTTCCCCACTGTGTATCCTACAGAAACACTGAGCAACTGCCACAAGTGGGCACTGAGCAGCCAGTACAGGAACGGGCATCAGAGCACTGTTTGTCACAGGGAAAAGTTGAACACAGTGCAGAAACACACTTAAAAACAGCTGCTCTAGGCTGGGCGCGGTGGCTCACACTTGTAATCCTAGCACTCTGGGAGGCCAAGGCAGGTGGATCGCTCAAGGTCAGGAGTTCAAAACCAGCCTGAGCAAGAGTGAGACCCCATCTCTACTAAAAATAGAAAGAAATTAATTGGCAAACTAAAAATACATAGAAAAAATTAGCCGGGCATGGTGGCACATGCCTGTAATCCCAGCTACTCGGGAGGCTGAGGCAGGAGGATCGCTTGAGCCCAGGAGTTTGAGGTTGCTATGAGCTAGGCTGACGCCACGGCACTCTAGCCCGGGCAACAGAGTGAGACTCTGCCTCAAAAAAAAAAAAACAGCTGCTCTAGGCCAGGTGCAAGGGTTTGTGCCTATAATCCCAGCACTTTGGGAGGCTGAGTCAGGAGGATTTCTTGAAGCCAGGAGTTTCAGACCAGCCCGGGCAATACAGTAAGACCCCATCTCTACAAAAAATAAAAATTAGCCAGGTGTGGTGGCTTGCACTTGGGAGGCTGAGGCAAGAGGATTGCTTTGAGTCCTGGAGTTCAAGGTTGCAGTGAACTATGATCATGTCACTGTACTCCAGCCTGGGCAACAGACTGAGGCCCTGTCTCTAAACAAAATAATAGTATAACAAGTGCTCTAGTGGAAACGTGTTAAGGGCCCAGAGCTTCACCTGGGAAGCGCTTCTGTTATCCAGACCCATCTGTTCCCAGCAAGTTCAAGGAGTTCTGCAGGAGTCTTCTAGCTCTGAGAAGCACAATTGACAAGCAAAGAAATGAACTGTTGTAACTGGTAGACAGAGGCTGTTGTGTTTAGGTAGCTGGGAGTGCTTTCTATTGCTAGACACTTGGAGGTAGATCTTTCTTGTTTTTTAGATGGCAGGTACACTTATTTTACTTACAGTTTGCAGAGGAGTTAGCAGGGTGACTGCTTGGAGTGAGTCTTGTTATGGCTCCATGCCCTGCCCATGGGGTCATATTCCTTTCAGGATTTTCCACCTCTCGCCAGCCAGCATCATTACCCCACTGCCCCCTGGCCTATGAGCAGTACCTCCAGCCTCTGCCCCTTCTACCCTCTCAACCAGGTGGTAGCAAATGCGGTGGCCGCCCTGTCGGAGATCGCTGAGTCTCACCCTAGTAGCAACCTGCTCGACTTGAACCCACAGTCCATTAACAAGCTGCTGACAGCCCTAAATGAGTGCACCGAGTGGGGCCAGATCTTCATTCTGGACTGCCTGGCCAACTATACACCCAAGGACGACCGTGAGGCCCAGAGGTGAGCAGGCTGCCCCCTGCTTGCCAGCCCAGCCTGAGGACCCCTAGACCTGGTCCTCAGGGGCCTCCAACCATGAGCTGGGTCACAGACCTTAGTGGGCCCCTTTCTAGGGCCTTGCCCCACAAACCATCCGCAGACCCACCTCAAAGGAGACCAGCTGCTTCCCACCTTTCCAGAACCTGGTAGTCAGTAGTGTTGCCTCAGGCAGACAGCTTACTGCTCACTGTGGCCACAGGCAGGGCCTGATCTGGGAGCTGATGGTGACCCTGGTCACTTTGGCTGAGTCAGGGAAATGGGTAGCAGTAGAGCCACCGTTCATTGACTTAGTGGTGCCTGAGGCTCTGCTGGGTGCTTTCCGCACATTAGAGAATCTTTAAAGCAACTCTGAAGGAGGTCCCACCACCATCTCCCCTTTTATAGATGAGAAAACTCCAGCTTAGAGAAGGGGAGGGAATCGTGCAGTCACCTAGCTGTGACTCACCTGACTTTTGGTCTTAAACAACATTACATTCTGCCCCACTGGCACACCCTAGCAGCAGATGGAAGGGAGGGAGTTGCACTCAAGGAGTATTTAACGCGTGTCAGGCACTGTGCTCGTCCTTTACCTGCATTATCTCACTTAGGCCTCTGGCAAATCTGTGAAATAGGCATCATCTCCATTTTATAGATGAGGAAACTGAGGGTCAGAGTGGTTTGAACCTGCTTGGGGTCAGTTAGCAAGTAGCAGAACCAGGATCTAGATCTTTCTCCTAAGGAAGACATGCTATTTTGATAACTAAAAACAGGATATTTCCCCTTGTCTGTCTCTCCTATGTGCCCCATTGGAACGACGGACCCCAGCATCTGTGAGCGGGTCACCCCCAGGCTCTCCCATGCCAACTCTGCTGTGGTGCTCTCTGCTGTGAAGGTGCTGATGAAGTTCATGGAGATGTTGTCTAAGGACCTGGACTACTATAGCACACTGCTCAAGAAGCTGGCCCCACCCCTGGTCACGCTGCTGTCAGCCGAGCCGGAGCTGCAGTACGTGGCCCTGCGCAACATCAACCTCATTGTGCAGAAAAGGTACTGAAATCACCACGCATTCATACAGTGTGCATCCCCGGGGGAGGCTCTTCTGCTCGGAACGGGGGCTCTCAAGGGAAACAGACCTGTCACTGTGCAGGAAGTTTTAAAGCATAGCTTAACCTAGGGATTCTCAATCACTGGTGACTTTGACTCCCCGGGGACATTTGACAATGTCTGGAGACATTTTTGGTTTTCACATCGGGGGGATGCTACTGGCATGTAGTGGGTAAGGCCAAGGATGCTGGTCAGTATGCTACAATGTACAGCATGGCCTCTTCAACAAGGAACTTTCAGGCCCAAAATGTCAATAGTGCCAAGATTGAGAAGCCTTGGCTTAACCTAACCAGCAGGTTAGGTTAGGCTGGGTTAGGCTGGCTTGGGACTTCTTAACCTGGACATCGGATGGCTTCAGAGTCCACAGAGCCCTCCTGAAATGGGGTGTAAGATTTTGTGTGTCTGTGTGCATTTTTCCTGGGGACAGAGTCCATAGCTCTGGTCAAATTCCATGAGGTTGGAGGACTCTGAGATGGTAAGGAACTGTTGGACTTTGCATCAGCCGTGAGGCCTAGGGGAGGAGTATATCAGAGTCACTCTGAATGCCATGCAGCCCGTTTCCCTCCTCCCGTGAGTGTGACTGCAGCAGTAAGTCTCTGTTCCCAAAACAAGGGGTCTGATACCAGGGTAGGCTGGAGCTGAAAAACAGTTGAACAGTACAGGGTCTGAGGAGTTCTCTGGAACAACCCCCTCCTTCGTCTGAGGCAGCTGAGTGAGGGAGCCCTGCAGCTCCAGGGAGTGGGATTGGCCTCCTGAGTTCTCCTCCCAGCCTTGTTGATCCAACGGCTCACTCAGCAATCAGGACTTGGCAGCAGCAAGTAACTGTTGAGTTACCTCAGGCCCGTTGCTATGAGTGGGGATATGCTGAGACTAAGGCTTCTCGTAGTCATTCTTTCTTGGAGGAGAGCACGTTCTCCTTGTCCTAGCATCAGTCTGGTTCTTAGTACTCCCTGGGGGGCCCAGATATATTGGTTGAATTGGGACATTTGTGAAGATTTTGGAGGTAAACATGAGAAAGCTTTCTGAGTGTCTAAACCAAGGAATGAAACTAGGGCTTCTCAGTTGCAGTGTGGTTCTTTACACACAAATGCTCTTAATAAGACTTAATAAGGTGTAGTGACTTGTAGATCCAGATCAGTGTGAAGGGCTCCCAGTGCTATATTTAACATGGTAAGTCTCTTAAGTTGTTCATGTCACTGAGACACAACCTGGCCTGGTCCTGGCATGTAGTCGGGCAGCTTTTGCCAAGTTCTGATTGTAGAAATTACCTTCCTGCTACCCAACTCGGGGTCTCCCTTGTCCCATGGGGCATGACAAAGGCTCCTTGCTTGGCCAGGATCTCCCCACAGCTTGTGTACCTGGTTCCTCCTCCCCACAGCACTGGCCCCTGGGTTCCTCCTCTCTCTCTGCCCTGTCTTCTTCTTTACCCTCTGTCCTCATTCCTTTTCTTTCCTCCTTTCTGTTCTGGAAAGGGCATAGGAGTAGGAGTCAGGGGGTGATGGCTCTCGTCTTGCCACCATCCTTATTAGCATTAGCTGTGTGACCTAGTACAAGCCTCTCAACCTCTCTGAGAGGCTTGTCTAAGAAAAATTTGGGTGGTGTCAATTGAGGGCAGAAGGGTGTTGCCTTTGAAGGAGGAGCAGTGACGTGTATGACAGTGCTCCACTGGTGACAGTTCCTGCCTAGCAAGTGCCTTCTCTGAGGCGGGCATCAGTCATGCTAGATGCTTCTTATCTAACTCTCACAAACAGGCCTATTATGTAGATGTCTGTGTCAGGGTCCCCAAGACCACCCCCGCATTCAGAGATTCGTTAGTAGGATTCATGGACTCAGTATATAGCTGTACTCACAGCTTAGATTCGTCAGAGCAATGCAGTCAGGAGACAAGGTGGGAATCCATGAGAGACTTCCTCATGCTTCCTTCTGCCCATGGGGGTGTCGCACAAAGCACACTCCTCCCCCAGTGACAAAGTGCAGCAACATATGTGTAATGTTTCTGCCCAGGGAAGCCTATTTGAGACTGAGCACCCAAGGTTTTTATTGGTGGTACCTACCAAAATTCTAGACTCTCAAAAGGAAAGCAGATGTTTAGCATAAACCTAAGTGTTTGTACAAATAGTCTAAGCACAGTTAACAGCTTTTATCATTTAGGGAATAGAGAACACTCCTGAAATCCAACTTGCCACATGCTAGGCCTTTCTATAACTAGCAGACTAAGGCCTGCAATGATAATGCTTTTCTGCAGTGTCATTCCCATTTCATGGGTGAGGAAACAGAGGCCTGCCTGGGGTCACAAGCTAGGATTGGGACCGAGGTCTGTCTGATTCCCAAGCCTGTCACATGGTGCCTGCTGCCTCTGAGATGGGAACTTCTCTTGCTGTACTTCCTCTTCCCTTCCTGTGATGTGGTCAGACAGGCAGTAGCCAGTCAGAACCTTGCTCAGGCCAGTCAGTGGCCCTCTGCCCAGGAGCTTGCAGCCAGGGCAGTGACTCTGCCTTCACGGACATCAGACTCCACCTCAGAACCTAGAAATGTCCCGGCAAATGTGGAGCTTAAGCCTTGCTTTTTGCTCTCTGGGCATCCTGCCCCACCACCAGGCCTGAGATCCTGAAGCATGAGATGAAGGTCTTCTTCGTGAAGTATAACGATCCCATCTACGTGAAGCTGGAGAAACTAGACATCATGATCCGCCTGGCCTCCCAGGCCAACATCGCCCAGGTCAGCAGAGTGTGGTGGTCAGGGCACGGGCTTTGGTGTCGGACAGCTCTGCCACCAATGAGCTGTGGTCTCTGGGCCAGCTGATAAGTATCACCATTAACGCTTCGTTTCTTGAAGAGTGTTTAGCACGGGGCTTTGTAAGCAAGTAAAAAAAACTGATGTTTTTCTTATTAAAGAATGTTCTTGGGTGGGGGAGGAGGGGCTAGAAAAAAAAGTAAAAAGAATGTTCTCTCTATTATTACCTGTCATCCATCCATTAAAAAGTGTTAGTTGGATATGTTGGCTAGATCAGCCTAAAACAAGGGTTGTCCAACCTTGCTTTCCTTTTTGGGCACCTAACAGCTTCCTCCCTGCCTTGGGCCTTCTCCCTTGAGCAGGAGGCAGAATCCCATCCTTGGGATCTATGTATACCCACTTCCCAGGAGTATTCTGAGAGATTGCCCCATCAGATCCCCTTGGACCCCATCTTCTCTGTTTGGGCCACAGGTGTTGGCAGAGCTGAAAGAGTACGCAACAGAAGTGGACGTGGACTTTGTTCGGAAGGCTGTGCGCGCCATTGGCCGCTGTGCCATCAAGGTGGAGGTGAGGCTCTGGGACTCTGTCCTTGGCCGAGGAGGGGAAGGGAGCCAAAACCAGGAAACCAGTCTGATTCTAGCAGAATCTGCCAGCTGCTTGTGGTCCAGGAGGGCATGTGTGTCACCACTGGAGCCCCCAAGGCATCCATTGTACAGATCTAGTTGGTCTCCTTTTCACTCTATAGTCTCCTTTAGGTCTTCAAGTTGCTTCAGATAAAATTAATCCATCGTAATCATGGTTTACCTGCAGCATTAACTGAGATGCTGGGGCAGCCATCAGCTGGTGGTGGCCCTGGTAGACTTAGCTTTGACTTCACAGAGCAGAGGCAGGGGCTCTGCCTGTTGAACTTGAGCTGCCCGTGTACCTCTTTGTCTAAGCTCCCCAGGGCCACTCCAGACCCCTGGGTCCTGGCATTTCATCCCCTCCTGTTCTCTGCTTGTGGAGATGTTCCTTGACCACTGAGCCAGACTCACCTTAAATGAGTCCACTGGTGGCTAGAGGATCCTGAGACAGGATCTTGGGTCACCCGCAGCCCAGACCCTTGGTGCCTGTAATGGTCTGGCCATCCTGAGAAATTTCCCCCATCAGGCCATTAGCACAGTGTGTGGGAATAATGGTGGAAGAGCTGGTCTAAGCAGAGACTGTGTGAGTGTTTTTGGTCACAAGAGCCCATTTTATGAAACAAACAAAAGAAAGGTGACGTGATCAGGCTGGAGTGTAGTCACTGTGCCCCCACTTGTCCTGGAGGAGCTCCAAGGACCCTCCCTGCTCTCAGGAACTCTGCCTTTGGCTTCTCCTCAGTCTCATTCTGTCTCTCTGTATCCCTGCCATCCCAGGGCCATCATTTGGCACTAGTTCTCCCCCCTGTTACCTGGAGAGCAGGTTCTCCTGTTCTCCTGCTGTGACGAGGAAGGTGGGTGAAGAGCCCCTGGCCAATGTGTGGTCATCAGAGGCTCTCTTGGAGACAGGGTACAGGGTCCTTGCCCACACTCTCCTCCTCCTCCCACACAGCAATCTGCAGAGCGTTGTGTGAGCACGCTGCTCGATCTCATCCAGACCAAGGTCAACTACGTGGTCCAGGAAGCCATCGTGGTCATTAAGGACATCTTCCGCAAGTATCCCAACAAGTACGTGCCCACCCCTCCCAGGGAGAGGGTGATCCCACTCTGTTTGGGGACAAGTATGGTGGGGAGGAAAAGGAAGGGGCTGCTTCTCTCTTTCTTACTTCTCTGCCATAGACAGCATGCTCAAAAGAAACCGTTTGTTTTTTTCTTATTTCCCCTGAGCTGCCTCGTCTCCGCTCCCTGGGCCAAAATAAGAGCTAAAGCATAACCGATAAAACTCAGATCCCCTTTATTCACACCTCTCGGGTCTTGCGGGGCAGCTGCCCATCTCTCCTGGTCCCTGGTGGGTTGCCTGGACTCCTTTGGTGCTCATGTGCCGGCTGTGCCTGGCCTCCCAGGTATGAGAGCGTGATCGCCACGCTGTGTGAGAACCTGGATTCCCTGGATGAGCCCGAGGCTCGAGCTGCCATGATCTGGATCGTGGGCGAGTACGCTGAGCGCATCGACAATGCCGACGAGCTGCTAGAGAGCTTCCTCGAGGGCTTCCATGACGAGAGCACCCAGGTAAGCCAACTCGGGTCAGGGCTTGAGTCATGACTGGCAGCTCAACGCAAGCAGAAGTTTCTGGTTTTGTTTTAATTTCATATTTATATTCTAATAGGTAGAACATTGACTCGGTTCAAAATTGAAAAGATACAAAAGGAGGGCAGGCGCGATGGCTCACGTCTGTAATCCTAGCACTCTGGAAGGCCGAGGCAGGAGGATCGTTTGAGCTCAGGAGTTCGAGACCAGCCTGAGCAAGAACGAGACCCCATCTCTACTAAAAATACAAAGAAATTAATTGGCCAACTAAAAATATATAGAAAAAATTAGCTGGGCATGGTGGCGCATGCCTGTAGTCCCAGCTACTCGGGAGGCTGAGGCAGGAGGATTGCTTGAGCCCAGGAGTTTGAGGTTGCTGTGAGGTAGGCTGATGCCACGGTACTCTAGCCGGGGCAACAAGAGTGAGACTCTGTCTCCAAAAAGAAAAAGAAAAAGAAAAAATACAAAAGGACGTATAGTAAAAAGTCTCCCTCCTCAGACTTTTCCAGCTACCAGTTCTCCTCCCAGAGGTCACCAGTGTTCTTGTTTTCTTGGGGAGACTTCCAGAGATCAGTTAGGAATACACCAACAGATACACACACACACCCCTCACATACATACAAATATACACACACATATGCAGTCAATTCTCATTGTTCATGGTACTTTTGTCCCATAGTCACCACAAATGCTGAATTAGCAAGTATCAGCACTTCTAATACCATTACTTCTAGGAGAAATACCAAGTTATGTTTCTATGAGCATCTGGGCACACAATTTTGTCAGCCAGTCAACATATAACATTGTTTTTTGTGTGTTTTGCTTTAATGACACCTTATTTAATATCGTTAATATTTAGTATCATTGATTTGTTAACATCAGACTAATGGCCGACAGCACTGTAACTCGTTCCTGAATGAAGTTTACCTAGCACATGTATTTTCTCTGTAAGGCACATCACGGCCTTCTTATGCTTAGGAACATTAGACAGTACTTCAACACTGTACTTCGGGACCATTTTAAACAAGGAAATCACCAAAAAAAAAAAACCTCAAAAATGTGAAAAACATGACACTAAATAGACCACAGGAAAGGACACTTGTTTCCAGTATGAGAAGTGAAACAAGAAGGCAGAGAGAGCGCTGCCTTGTTCAACCTCAGCTGGGAACGTGTGTGTCAGGTGACTTAAGGTTCTCCCCACTCTGCACATGTCTGCAAATGACCACAAAAGCCCAAACTATTGATTTGGAGGCTACAAGTAAATTTTAGCAAGTAGGATTCACAAACATGGACTCCACAAATAATGAGGGTCAACTATATATGTAATATGTCTTCTTCTCTTATTTATTTTAAGCACTACTGATAGCATACTATGCAAATTCATATTGTTCAGCACCTTGCCTTTTTCCCTTACAAATATATCTGAAGGTCATGCCGTTATTAATTTATGCTTTATTTAACAAGCTTCTGCTGATGGATGTTTACATGTCCGGTCTTGTGCTCTTTTAAACAGTACTGCTATGAATAACCTGTTTAACACACATCTGCAAGTATATCTAGAGGATAAATTCTTAGCAGCAGAATGCTTAGATGAAAGCGTGTGCTTTGGAGAACTTGGTGACTGGTGCTGGATTTCCCTTGGTGTAGAGATTGTGCTGACTTACACTCCTAGCTCAGGTAGTAGGTTGCCCTTGCCCCCTCGCCAGCCTACTGCATCCTCATACTTTGTTTTTGCCAAGCTAAGAGATAGCAAGGGATTTTATTTGCATTTCTGTTATGAATGAGGTTGAACATCTTGTCACTTGTATTCTCTTTTCTCTGAGAACTGTCAGTCTGTGAGCATAGAAGTCTGAGCTGCCCAATTGGGGTAGTGTAACTGCAGTGGATCTGAGTGTGGGCCTTGGAGTGGAAGATCCCAGAATTTACACCCCTCTTCTAACTCTTCCTGGCTTGGTGACTTCATGCTTATCCCTTTACCTCTCTGAACCTCAGTTTCCTTATTTATAAAATAAAAATCAGTAAGACTTTCCTTCATCCTGTTGCTGTGTAATGCTGAGATGCTTTGTGTAATGTCCTTAATACATGCCCAGCCCATAATAAACACTCCTTCTTGGCAGTGTTTGTTTGGGTCACAATTAGTTTCAAAAGCAAGCAAGCCTGTGGTGGCACACACTTGTAATCCCAGCCACTTGGGAGTCTGAGGCAGGAGGATTCCTTGAACCCAGGAGTTCAAGTCCAGCTTGGATGGCATAGTGAGACCCTGTCTCTATTTTTTTTTTT